>JAULBP010091682.1:0-12119 GCA_032355345.1 Lepetodrilus pustulosus | reverse complement strand
CGGATGTTGCAGGTTTCCTCCTGCCCTAAACTGACAAGTCGTGATGTTAGTGAAAGATTCTAGAAAGCGACTCTAAAACCCATTATAAAAACAAAAAAACAAACAAACTAATTATGAATTGGTTTTCATGACACCACCCTAGTCTGATGTTTGTTTGCAGAGGCAACTTTTGCTCCTGGTTTTGGTAAAATATCAAAGAAGTACATGTATATCTTTAACGTTTTTATTCTAAAACAATTTTCAAGAAAATTACAATATTCGATGGACATATCTAATACAATCATACCTGTGGATAGAAAACAACAACCCAGAAAAGAACAGTAAATTAGCAGTACAAAATCATTAATAGCTAATTTAAAAGAATTCCTTGAAAATATGTAAAACAAGATTCCTTGTTACCATCTTTCCACAATTATATTACACTGTTCAATATGTATAATCCGTCCTTTTGAACAATTCTTTTGCCTTTTATATATGTGACTTCTATTTTGAAGTTATTTCCCCCAAAAAATACATACAGTACCCTGCTTTACATTTTCTGTTGATTTTACATGTTCTGGTTGTATACAATTACTAGTCCAGACTTGTGCCTAGTATAAAAATACAAATAAACATGAAAGAGATCATATAGTGAAATTGCTAATAATGACAGTCATGACATGTATGTTGGAAGCAATGAAAATAATAATACAGTGTCCCCTCAATATAACACGATTCGATGCACCGCGGATTTGGATATAAAGTGGGGTCAGACGTGATTACCATTTTAATTTTTGTTTTTTTTACCTGTACTATCGTATAAGGCAGGTATTATGAGGCCGGGGTATGTCAGCGTTATATCGAGGGGACACTGTAGTAGATTTAAACAGTGCAAGTGCTTCCATGCACCATATCATGCTTGCAGCGCTGGTTGGTTGCTAAAGCATGATTTCTTTTGGAGAGCTTTGAATGAGGAATTGCAAGAAGTACATAAGTGAACATGCATGCATGCACATCTAACACAGGTGTAAATGATATAGGATATTCTAAATAGTTGAATACATACAGCAACAAATATGGAAGATATGATACAAAAATGTGAAAACTAACAATGTGCATATTAGCAATAATATACCGTATATAAAATGTAAAGTTAATTATATAATCACATACCCTTGTTCTACAAATCTATTAAATTTAGTTTATATAGACAATATGTCCTCAAGTATAACCAGTATCACAGTGTTGTATATTTAATATACCACTAAAAACAAAACTAAAAACACAATCCACATGTATTTTCCCCTAAAAATAATTGTCCATTAAGTTAAAACAAAAATAAATTATGGATTAAACTAATGCAATGTTCAGAAAGACAATATGCTAGGTATGTTTGTAACAGGTTATTGCTAGATCTGAACATAGCATGACTAGAAATGTACTAAAGTTTTGCAATACTGTACACAAAAATGAGACAGGACAGTCACATTATCACCATGGACGGAAATTAAGAGTAAAATGATTGGAAAATAATAATACATGTATCTGGTATGAGTGATGATAAATTTACTTATATTAACAGATAAAATATGCTGTTTGTAAAATATTGTCCATAAAATCCTAAAAATAGATATTCTAAATTGTATACATGTAAATATATAACTTCTAAACTATATACATGTAATAATAAAACAGCATTTTCATGTAAAAGCTATGTAGAATATTAGAATAAAGTTAATATCTAAGAAAAAAGCAGATCAAATTGAACAATTGTACATAATCTAAAACTACCGGTATGTGTACAAATCTTAATGTAATATAGGGTAGGGTGGGACAACACGCCCTTTCCCATAATTGCGAAACAGCAGATATTTTGATGTCGTTCATGGCATCACATCAAGTACCAAGGCTCAAAACATACCATGTGAAATCCCAGACATCTATGTACAATATTGAGTTAGTTAGATTGATGTTTTAGCAATTTTGACCCAGAGCCACATATTCGCCAAATTGTCGTCAACATATGTACAGTTTGAAACAGAAGTATTTTCTACAGCAACCCTTATGTGTTAATATACAATGCTAAGATTGCATTCAATTGATTGAATTATTACTTATACTATATCTTAATGTGGATGTTTGGGGCAAGACGCCTTATGTGCTAATGGGGCAAGATTCCAGCAATAGTGTACATGCAGCCATGTCCTGGTTAATAAACAATGACGCAATTATTAGCACATTACATAAATCAACAACGTACCAATCAATAGCACTTATCAGTGGTCTGTTAACTCTTTGTAGAATGAAAATATTGCTTATCAGTCATTGTTTAAAGGGGACGTCTTGCCCCATCCTACCCGACATGTACTATCTTCTACAGATATCTGCCTATAGAATATTGATAAATGGAAGCCTAATATTACTGAAGTCGTATTATCTCATTTCTGTCCGTGAACAGCTCAACCATCACACTCAGCAACCGACTGTGACGCCTAGTTAACGAAATTCAATCCACATAAGAGGAAAATATTTCAATGTAATTCTCAATTTCAATGCCAATGTTTCACCATTTTGAGTAGCTATGCATTCTTAAAATTGCACGAGCTATGTTATTTGTCTTTCTGTATATTTTGTACTTTCCAACAAAAATGGGTTAACAGTCAGTACATCAACAGTTGTCTATTTCACAGATTCAAGGGGTAGAGCTAGTTCTGGGGGGCCGAATGGATCCACCTGAAATTAGAGATATACTGTATATTATTTGTTATCCTATGCTTCTAAACTTAAATAAATACAAACTATAAAAGTACACGTTATAGACATGGGAACAGACAATTGTCATTTCTACAGAAAACAAGCCCATGGTGTGGGGGACGTAGGCCGAAAGCCATTCCAGGGAAAATAAATACTCCTCAAAAATAAACTGGCGGAAAATTGAGCGAGTGAATGACATTACAATGTGCTGACAATTAAGTATTGCACATGTATTTTGATTTGAACTCTTGTAGGTATTATGGATTGTTAATCTGGCTTGTCTGCCTGAGGAGAATACCTGTCCTGGGCAGGCGGACAATCCTTACTGTCAAGCCCTCAATACTGGGCAGGCGGACAATCCTTACTGTCAAGCCCTCAATACAGTCTCTAGGAAGCTAGGAATTCTCAGTTCCGCAATTTAGAGAGAACGGACCATCAGGAACAAGTACAACACACATTGGGCACCATTGTATCATTGACTGAGATGAATAGAAGTACTATATATCACACTTAGCTGCATTGTGTTCTTAACATAAAAATATTGATCAACAATTGAATACTGTTGTATATGTTAGAGTCAGATTGTGAAAACAGCCAATTCATGAAATTACTGAAATCTTCATTGAATTTCAATATATTCAGATAATGAAATGAAAACATTTACTGCCTTTACTTGACAGATGAAGCTGGCATGAGTTTGATGAAATAACATGAAGATAATATGTAAATTAGTATAGGTATTCATACAATTTTGTGTGAATAATAATTGAAATGCATGCAATTTTGTGAGAGAACGGACCATGTAAAAAAATAAATCTTTCATCACTCATGCAATTCTATCTGGCAATTAAACAGAATCATTTTGTCATTTCAGGCTTTTAAAAATTGACTTAGTGAACCGAAATTCAATGAACATTTCAACCATTTTGCGAAATGACTGGTTTCACAATCTGACTAACATATACATATCAAACTTGAGTAGTGATCAACGACGGTACTTACATCCACTTTAGAGTTGCCTTTGGCCAAAACTGTGAGGTCAGTTGCCCCGGGCCCATGTTCACGTCGAGCCCGACCCCAATTGGCCTTGACCTCAACATCTAACTGTGACACTCGTGGCTTCTTGAACGCCTTTCCCATAGAGACGCACAGAATCTGATCCCGTTCTATGTCTGAGAATGTCTCCACCTGTGGCAAATGAAGGCCAATGTGTGATTCATAGTTTGTTTGTTTGAATTGCTTGTACTGAAGGTTTCCGTCTTTGCAACAGCTGTGAATGTATTCCTAATATAGCACATTGTGATTGACAAACTAATCGAAAAATAAAGCAGGGATGGAAATTAACACTAGCCCGCTAGCCCGGGCCTGTTCTCCTAATGTTAAAGGTATTCTAAGGGCTAGTAGAAATTCATGTTTTTTGTAAACATTTGTTATTTGTATCACTATTCGGGCTAGTAAGTTTTATAAGTAAGTAAATTAACGGTCAAAGGTCACTATCAGTCTAGTCTCAAGAATGGTCGAGCGAACAAAACAATATCTTACTCATTAGAATCTTCGTCCACTTTGGGATCTTCCCGAAACACAGACTTGCAAAGTCTGCAAATCAAACAAAATCTGTTTTATTAAAAAAACATATCCAACATAAATATTTTCATTCAAACAGTACCAAGGTTAAGTAAGGATTGTCTGCCTGCCCAGGACAGGTATTATCCACAGGCAGACAGACAAGTGTCTCCAACCTCGATAAATTCATACCTCAAACATTTCCCGGTATACATACAAAATTTATATAGTGCCCTATATGTATTCATATATAAATACCCTAAGGCGCTTATGCAATCAAGCAGAGAAATCTCGTTATAGTGGTGTTGCTAGATTGGTCATAACTCCACAATTCAATTTAAAAATAAATAAAAATATCTTTAAACATTATCCATTGCGGAAGCTTTCCTCAATAAGCTAATGCCAAATTCAAATTTTGGTAGCAAAATCTCAGCTCGCTGTTGGACCGCAAATAGCATCCAAATGACGACTTTTACATAGTAGTAGCCGGTCTTTTGGGGACCGCATTATCGGGCCATCAATTGGAATAATGACGGACAGTAGACAACTCACTTTGGTTCCTCATTACAGTATTTACATTTATTTATTTCTATTTCTTAGAACGAGAACTGCTCTAGACACAAACACTGGTACAAACACTGGCACAAACACTGGCACAAACACTGGTACCTTTCGAAGGTGTGGAAGAGAGCTGACACAATGCAGTAGCTTTTCTCCAGACACAGCAAGTGGTGTTGCACTGCCTCACTCAACACAAAGCTCTCCTTCAGTAGGTGCATTCGTTTGAAGAATGTCGTGATGCTGAAATAGCAATTATTCCAATGTCATTATGGTTGTATATCATGTCATGGTTGACAAACATTGTTGTTGGATATTGTCCTGTCATCATGGTTGGATATTGTTTCTTTCTTATCGTTGGATATTATTCTAATGCCACAGTTGAAAATAATTATGGTTGGATATTGTCATGTCATAACACTTGAATATTGTCCTGTCATTATGATTGGATGTTGTTTCATTATTATGGTTGGCCATTGTTCTGTCATAGGTTGTAATCATTATGGTTGGATATTGCTCTAATGTCATGGTATGATATTGTGTTTTCATGACATTACCTATTGGATATTGCTCTAATGTCATTATGGTGGGATATTATTCTGTTATCATGATTGGCCATTATTCTAATGTCAAGACTGGCAAATATTGTGGTTGGATATTGTTCTATCTGCTCTGGTATGGAGGAGGCTAATGTTATGGTTGACAATTATTCCAATTCCATTATGGTTGGCAATTATTTCAATGTCACTATGGCTGGAAATGATTCCAATTATAGTTTGCAATTATTTGTCATTATGGTTGGTAGTTATTCCAATATCAATATGGTTGACAATTATTCCAATGTAATTATAGTTGGCAAATATTCCATTGCCATTATGGCTTGAAATTATTCCAACGTCATT
Source organism: Lepetodrilus pustulosus (assembly GCA_032355345.1). Taxonomy (NCBI): domain Eukaryota; kingdom Metazoa; phylum Mollusca; class Gastropoda; order Lepetellida; family Lepetodrilidae; genus Lepetodrilus; species Lepetodrilus pustulosus. The sequence continues at coordinate 6,363 of JAULBP010091682.1, read as the reverse complement.
ATGGTTTGCAATTATTCCAATGTCGTTATGGTTGATAACGATGTCTGACGCTCATATGAATCCCTGGGGTTGGCAATTATTTCACTGTCATTAGGGTTGGCAACTATTCTAATGTCATTATGGTTGGCAACTATTCTAATGTCATTAGGGTTGGCAATTATTCTAACGTCAGCCGGACGTACTTTATGTTGGTGTGTCGCAGCAGGTCGGTGAGTGTCACGGATGGTGCCGCCAGATAACCACACTGTAGCTGCGGATCCAGGGGACCGTATGGCATCCTGACGATAATAGACAAAAGAATTAGTAATACATTATTAATATAACATCTTGTATCATTTACAAAATGTTTTTTCTTGCAGAAATCAAAACTCAAGGCAGGCATGGCAAGGGACAAATGTGATTTCAGTGGAAAATAAGCCCAGCGTCTGGGGGCTGCAGTTCCAGGGTTCGCAATTAACCCTCTCCCTGCTGGATTAGGCACAGGTAATGTTCTTTCGGGCATCTCCGGTTGCCTGCAGCATGGACAGGGTTAACACTCTCCTGCTCGCCCAGACCACTTCTCCCAATGCTAAAGGTATCCTAAGAGCGAGTAGAAATTCATAACATTTGTTATTTGTATCACTATTCGGGCGAGTTTTAAAGTTAGTTGCAATCCATGAGGCCCCAAGCCACGTCTAGGAAGAATAAATCATCCGCTGGATAAATACATCAGCAGATTTCTGTGGATCAGCGGAAAATTGCCATTCCTGTTTAACTCACCTTGAATCAACAAGAGCCATGTACAAAACACACATGACAAGGTCGGTGGCTTCATGCTGAAATAAAATAGAGGATATTGTCAGTGAATAAGCATCATCAAAAACACATCCAGTGCTGCCTTTAAACATACAACACTAACCCGGAGAGCTAGGCCCCCTTACAACTATTATGATCGGCAAGGCAACATACCAGTGATTTCAACAGAAAACCCAAAGTCTGGGAGCTGTCTCACTTCAAGGCAAATGATTTGATCCCAGTATAAATAAACGTGCGAATCTGCTGGAAAAGTGACAGTACTATAGCATGGTGGTTTAGAGGTTGTTTGTCTCGATATTATTGTTACGATTATAGTGTTCGTAAAGGAAAGAGGAGGGGGACATTGTCATTTGAAAATCTGCAATGTTAAAGCTCTGCATTGTGCCCGCCCCAGGAGCCTGCAAATTACAGATCTGACCACCATTCGACCTATGTTGAATCACTCCCTATTACTTGTTTAATTTCTTACTGTAACTGTATTATATACAGATTTTGGCAATTATTAGCCTCTACTGCCTCAGTCTACCTGTAATCAAATTAGAAATACTCCACAAACCTCATGGTCATCCAGAGCATGACCTGTTACCAGACTGTTCAGCTGCAGAAGCGCCTTCTTTCGAACATCCTCAGAAATATTCAGCTCGTCGCACAGTGTCCGGAATTCTGTTTCCAAGTTTCTGGGACGATTCCCATTGGACATGTTTGGAGGTGGTGTATTTTCTCACGACGCTATGCTCCTGTGAACAGGCAAATCGGTACTTGAAAATTGTGAATGCTCGTAAACATGTGAATCATAATTTGATTAGATTTTCTGAAATTTTTATTTTAATAAAATAATTATTGCAGCATTACTTTTAGGTCAGTTCTTGGGGAGTGGGGTGGGCTAGAGGTGTATTATTGCAACTTTCTTACGATCTTCATAGCCTATGAACATCTGAAGCCAGTCATATGATCGCAAGATTGTCCCGAGAATAGGCTCTCTGATCTTACTGCACTAACTCATAAATACATGGTTATAAAGTCAGTTGTATGTGGGATCTCAGACAAGTAAACAAAAAGAACAGTAAATCACTAATTGGAGGTACAAATTAACATTCACAAGTATGATTTATATGTAACAGGTTCCATATTGATCCTGGGTTTCGAACCAAAGGTATCTGGATGCAAGTCTACCGACCTACTCACACTGACTTTACCGAATGAATTAATGCTTCATATCTCACCCATAGGTGACGAGCTGGCTTTACCATGTTTACTATGTACAAAGACCATATATGGTCTCTCGTAAGAAGGAGCAGGGCTTTTTTCAAGAGAATATTTGACAGAAACTTACCCAATCCATGATTTTGCATAAGTATGAATACAAACACACCTTTACACCTCATAAAGTGGATACATTTAATACCTAAAAAGATATATCCAAACATTATCCATAATCCAGTTGTTCAATGTTAGAGAGGAGTATAAAATTATGTTTATGAACATTGAATCAAGTCTAGCATGAATGCACATTATAGATCATAGAGCCTGGCGATTGTAAATCAGAACAAATGGGTGGGCATCTAGACTTTGTTGGGTGTACCTGTGTTTACAATGTTCCAACTGGCTTCATGTTCTTCCAATGATACAAAAAAAAACAAGTGTCCAGCCAGACAAAGTGCGACAAAGTACTTTCCAAAACTAGCTAAGGGGGGTAACTCTAAGAGTCAGGAAGTGAAGAGAAAATAACATAAAAACAACTAAATCCTGCGCATAATCAGCTTATTATAACTGCTTTAAACTTTATTATAAACAACCATGGTCATATTTAGACGGAAAAGTTTAATATGATCTGATATTGTCGTGACTTTGGCATTCTTGCGGTCAGTAAATGGTCACCTGACCCGGACGATGAAGGATCCACGATGATGCAAGCAATGATATTTCGTCCAACGTTTTCATGAACGAAAATACGATCAACGAGACATACAATTAACCACTCGAAGCAATTGAACACCCAAGTGTGAAACACTTTGTAAATATTACCGGAAAATAACACGCATAACCTCGCGACCTCGAAATTTACGAGTGACGCCTGTTTCTAGAAATCTAAAACACCGCCCAGTGATCACTGACACGTTTACCTTCTTTGACTTACGATTCTTAGCGATTTCCTTCCGTGTGAGTGGCCATTTTCGATGAAATGTCCTGTGTAGTTATGTTTTCAGAGTTAGCTACCAGCGGTTCCTTAGTATTTACTTTTAATACACTAGATTCAACACCTAAAAAAACATAATATTTTACGTATGCTCAAGAACGATTACCCGCGCAATATTGTGAGAACAGCTTTCTTTGCGCCGATTGGTTACCATGTGACCCTAGAAGGGTCATATGAGGTCAAAGTTTACCACGCTCCTTTTCCCGCCATACTGCACATACAATACATAATATTCTATTTTAATACGGTTTTCATATACCAGTTTGTCTTATTTGATTGAATAAAATAACGTTTAATAGGTATTTTGCAATAATGTTCAGTATATTGTATAAAAATTATACCAAACCATGTCATAAGATAAATAGAACTAACGTAGCTAACGGTAAACATAAATAGGCGGAGTACCGTTAGTGCTACTTACGATTAGGTTTTGTCGTATAAATTATTGTTTTGAGAAAGCATGTGATGTTTAAAACGGAAAAGACTCCCCTGAAAGATCAGTGCCACTGAAATTAGAATTGAACGTTAAACAGATAGTCTCATCATAGATATATTATTCTCGCCAAAAACAAATAAGTTTTTCTTTCGATCCAGATCCTATGGATCCTATAATCCCTATCAAATTATAGATATGTTTACATATGTTTATTTTTTTTATATATATATTTTTTTTTATGGATGCTCTTAAAGGCATACAATCACGGTTGATAGACCTAGATAATGACCAAACGAATTTCAGTCGGAGACTATTTACGTTTGATTTGTACACCCAAAAGTTGTTATTTCCTGGTATACTAAGTCCCCAACACTTGATATTTATAATAAATTTCATATTTTATAATCATTTTTTGTCGTGACAAAAAATGATCTGGTCTAAATCATCTACACTCCACGTTAGCGGGTAGCATGGAATTCCCCCCAGTGTGGATCGACGAAGGGGAGTTGGGCGATATAGAATTGATGATGACCATCACATATGAATGTAGTTTACATTTATTACTCAAATATAGTGCTACGTGCTAATAAAAATCTGTGATTGTATTCCTTTAACATTACACTTCTAACCAAAAATTTATTTATCATTAGAAATGCCTTTGTAGTTTTGCATTACTAAATATATGTTTACCTTCCGATTGACTACTGAACAATAATTAGACCTACGTGGTTATCGGAAAAGTACTGGCTTGATTAAAAGTGTGGTTTAATTACATATCCGGGTCTGTATCTTTGCACGACAACCACCAGAAAAGGATTCAATATGTTTACGACATACCATGCACGGCCTTGATCGGGGATCACTGATTCTGGTAGTGATTCGTATCGATCTATGATAAGGGTTACTTTAATGAGATGAGACTGCGTGTGTAAGAATGATCAGTCATGCGAAGTAAATAATGCGAGGAGAAGACAGCCAACCACTCGCCCTATTCAATACACCTTTAATTTGAATTAGTTTGGGACAATATGTAATAAACCGACACGTAATTATGCCATCCAGTACTCGGTTAGTTCCGGTGATTGGAACGTCTCGTGTGCCTCATCGATCGTCGTCATCTTGATTCCGTTCAAGATCTCGCATTTTCTCGTTATTTAGAATATGCTACCTGTTGCTATCCTGTATAATATAACGTATCACACAATAAAACTTCCCTGCCGTATCTTCTCATTGTTCATCTGCACATTTCATACCCAAACTTTATCCTGTGATTGATGAGTATCAATGCACACAGAAATATTTCAATCAACTCTCCATTTTGACAGTAAACAACACGTTTTTTTCGGAGTCACGGTAGACAATCCAGGTCGTTATTAAATCGAATACATCCGGCAGTTATCTCCCCTGAGTTCAATCCTTAACCGGTTTGGTCCCTGCTCTTGTCATAACCGATTCTGGCAGCCTTCTTGGCGGCTGAACGCTCTTGACTTTTGATGACGATGGAATTGTCATCTCGATTGGACTGAGGGGTGTTTTCTCTCCATCTTTGAGTGGAACTTTAATGGCTTCTTCGCGCATGTCATCTTCACAATAGTGGGATAGAAAGCTGGGAAACAAAAGCGACATGGCTAGAGTTATACCCCCTACACAAAACAAAATCAGACCAATCAGCTTGCACATATCTAGTGTGGTGTTGTATGCCTCGGCAGTTCGGTCGACGAACGCAATGTCGTGGATTTCATCTACGCGTTCCAGCGGATGCTTCGGTGGGACGAGATATCCAACGAGAATTCCGATCACTCCGAAGAGAAGGAGGTTGACTCCGACCCACATAAAGATCTTCCACCATATCGTCGGGCAGCGTCGGCGTCGAGGGTACGGCGCGAGGAGGTAACGCAGATCATCGTCGTCCTCGTAGATTACGGGATCTTTGTATACTGTGGATGCGTCGTAGAAATTGTGGAGGTACGACCTGACGCCGAAATAGTCCTGGCAGCTTCGCTTCCGCTTCTCTGGCGGTCTTTCCGAGTCGTGGATGCGGCCTCTACTGTGCCGCTTCTTTGGAAGCTCGTGTCGCTCTTCGGCAATCTCCGTGTACTCTTCCGCTATTGGCGACACCGCCTTCCTTTCCCCCGACATCGTGTGGCGCTATCTACCGGCAACTCCGATCACTGCGTCACATCTGAAATCACACCGAGAACATTAATACATGTATCAGGCCATCTCACAGTATAAGTTTGAATCACATGCTCTTGACAACAAATAATAATGTCTACATATATATATATAGCCTATTTTGGGTCGGAGAGGAAATAGATATCATGACTGTGGTGGGGTCCATTGTGTATTGGGTTTTCTTAAAATTGAAGTAATTGAAAGAGGAGTAAGTCCTTATCTGTTCCTTAAAGTAACATGGCACAGGGGGAATAGCTTTAATACAGTTACCAACCACTTTTTCTCTCAAGCTCCTCCATAAACCTATGTGTAGACAATCAAGACATTATTAATGTTATTTAATTATCTATTTATACTTCAAAATGGGGATTAGAACCGGTTTCAAGTTGTTCACTTTACATCAAATTGCCTTTTAAAATTCCCTATTTTATCAATATTAAAGAACAATATTATTGTCAATCTTATTGTCGATCAAATAAAACAATAACAGCATTAACAACTTGGACAGGATAGAGCGGTTTCTATCAGTTCTTGGCTAACATATCAATGTCGGCCTAATCGTATATAGAGGCAGTGCAAGCATAATTGATTGGGAGTACTACAGGTTCTATTATAGAGTTAATAACCGAGGAGACGGTTTCTCTCACTGAGCCTGTCGACGAAGAGAAACCAGTCTCCGAGGCCATTAACTGTTTTAAATCATGGCATCAAAACCAAGTTCTATAATGCTAGATTTATATAGAAATTGTTACAAATGTGT
>JAULBP010091671.1:0-12120 GCA_032355345.1 Lepetodrilus pustulosus | reverse complement strand
AACTGGGCTCCCGCCACAATAGAAAGCGTTGACGTTACAATAGTTGTAACCTACAAGAGCGTCGTGCAACGGGGTCCTGGACTTTTGCATGAGTAAAATGAGGAAGTCCGAATGACTTAGTATTTACCAATTGCAAACTAGAGGCAGTTATTTGGAATTACATGTGTATTATCGTAATCTCTTCTAATCTATGCTGTGATTGTAATGAATTTAGAAATGTGATAACAAATGAATCTGAAGTTGTCAGTAGGTTTTCTTAATAAAGTGCGTCCAGAAGCACGCTTAGCAGAATACTCATGCGTCCAAAGTTAAAACCCTAATATGCCCCACAACCACGTCTCGGCTTCCATGAGCAGAAGGTATGTATTGTAAGACTTGCCAATATTCCTACTTGTATCACCAGATGCATGTGGATAAGGCAAACTTCAATCGAATGACATATATGCTACTATCAGTGTTTCATGGAAGAGTCTTACGTCAGGAAACTACGTAGTTCTCTAGTTATGCCCAGACTAGCGGCACAACTTTCATGAAACTCTGGCCTGGAAATTGTGGCGTTCCTAGGCCTAAAAGTACCAGGAACTCTTTGTTTTCACACTGGTGACCTTGAACTTTGACCTATGTAATTTTGGGACTACTTGGGTTATCGCATTCCGTGTAATTCTATGATTTCCATGGAATGTAGACCTTTCCATGGATGCAGTTTGTGTGCAGCTTTTTCAAATTTTGCTTTGGCACTACGATAAAACCAAGCAGCAACTGAGCAAGGAATCCACTTCCCATCTAGCGCCTGGTCATAGAACTAATAAGCCTAAGTCTCAACACTTGATAATAGTAGGTCACCCTGCAGATTCTCTAGCAATCCATGGGTATTGATTTTTCAGGCAGTTATTGGAGAAAGCATGGACTCCAAAGGCCCAAGTGAAGTAGATAAAACCCACAAACAGTTGTTCTTCCAATTTGCTGCTGCATTAGTATATTGCACAATGTTCATGGGGAAACATATCTTAGCTGGGCTGTTAGGCAATTTTACTTTTTACTCTTTTTTTAAAACCATCATAGTAATATAGTATCAGACGTACGTGCTATTATTAGCTCTAAAAAAATGGTTTTATTACTCTGTTCCATAATTGTTGAACACCGTAGCTTAAAATGTAATGTGAGGGTACTCCAAATGAACTCAATTGGGCCCCGATCCACAGCTTCGACCTATTGTTAACCTATCAAAATATGAGGATGGTTTACACCACTCCAAGCTTACGATAGGTTTACAATTGATTGTAGATAAGATGTAGCTTTATGGATCAGGCCCCTGGATTCCAAGTCTACATAACTACAACATTGGGTCATTTATTGATGTATGCCTTTGTTAATGTGTTCTTATAGTTGTCATATACTTAGAGGTGCACTAATCGTTCAGCGTTTTCCAGAACATTATTTTGATGACTTGGTACGGAATGACGTTTCACAAGGATGGAAACTTACCTTTAATATTACTAGCCAGGGTATCCTTTCACAAAGCTCTTCTCTACTAAGAAACCATAGCACTCTCTTAGCAGTGCATTAGCTATCGAAAAAGAGAGAACTATGGTCTCTTAGTGGATAAGAGAGCTTCGTGAAAGGATACCCTGAATAGTGATACAAAATAAGAAATGTTTAGAAAAGGCAAGATTTTTCTACTAGGCCTTTGGATACCTTCAGCATTGGGAGAAATGGCCAGGGTTAACAGGCTAGTGTTAATTTCTCATGTAAATGTATGTAATCATGGTAATAGTGGTCTGAATTCACCACACCTACTGCAGTATTTGTGGTGAATCATTGCATATCATAAAGCAAGTCACTTGACTGTATCTCTTAACAAATGTGACCTCTGCAAGGCTCGAAGTAACTATAGATTCTACGTCATGATTATGGTCACTTCAAAATGGAGATGGTCAAGTTTTGCTATATGTGCTATAATGTTGTGGTGTTTTTTTTGTCGTAATAATGATACTCACCGACCCGTGACAAATTAACGTTGAGGTTGATTGGTGTTGGGCGTGATGCGGCGTATCGAGTTGATTGATTCGGTCGGTCGGCCTGCGAGTGTGTTTGTTATTTGGTATAATACACTCAACCTGTCCCTGATGATTTGATCACTGGTAATAAAGATAGTACTGAGGTAATCATTGCGTACCGAATTGCTATTGTGAGCTGGTGGTCGTGCAAGGAGAGTACCTATACTGGATACTGATGCTGGATACTGATGCAGAGGGCGAGAAATCATCATATCCATGTCAACATTGTCATTGTTACATGAAAAACTAGATTGTTTTGTAATTAATACAAATCTTCGTGTGAGGCAGTACTTTGCTGGGATATTTTGCTATAGATCTTCAAAGTAAGAGAGCCGGAAAAATGTATAGAGGATCAAGAATGATGTAAGACTAAATAGTATTTAGTGTAATTTGAGCTTCAAGTTTTAAAAGCATACAATCGCAGATGGTTGACCTATATAATGCACAAATTAATTTTTATTTGAGATTACATGTACTTGCATAACTTAGTTATTTATTAATGTTTTTTTTTGTTTTGTTTTTTTTAGTAATGGGGTTTATAGTCGCTTTCTAGAATCTTTCACTAACGACTTGTCAGTTTAGGGCAGGATCACAAGAACGTTTAGAGAAAAGGCACCCCTGAGTATCGTTTCTCGAAGCTCTCCTATGAACCATCCAACCAATTTTTGCTTTAAACATATTTTTATGCACTAATTGAATGAGCATTGTTAACTAAACTGTAAAGCTTATTTTTATGTTTTGCTGTTGATAGAACACTGACATTCATATTGATACCTATCGTCTGAAAAACTTACTCACCCGAATATTGGATACAAATAACAAATGTTTATGAAAAACAAGAATTTCTACTAGTCCACATGGTCCATGGGGTATATCTTTAGTATTGGGAGAAATGGCGCGGGCTAGCGGGGGAGTGCTAATTTCCATCCATGATGTATCGACATCTGCAATTTCATGTCATTAATTTCTAATGACTAGTTGATTGCCTGTCGTATGCATTAAGTGTAACGGGCCTTTCGATACCGGCACCACAGTCAATATTGAACGTGCTTCGTGATCCGTAGTGCCTGTCCTTTCAGACATGTTTAAGTTTAAAGATTTATCGGTCTGAATTATCGTTGACCACAGTATTGATTGAACCACTGATGCTGGCTTACAGTGTAACTTCCCATTGAACGAAATTAACACTAGGCCACGAGCCTGGGCCATTTCCCCCATTGCTAAAGGTATCCTAAGGACCAGTAGAAATTCATGTCTTTGTATCACTATTGGGCAAGTAAGTTTTAACCCTCTCCCTTCTGAATTAGGCACAGACACTGCTCTTTAAGGCATCTTCGGTTGCCTGCAGCAGGGAGAAAGTTAATTCTGATCGCTGACCTTCTTGTGCGCATTCCAAGTTGTGAAAAGAGCTGTGTTTATGGATCAACTATTATTGTTAGGTAGCATCATACAACCATTAGAAGCCTTGTGCCAATCTATGGTGAATTTTATTTTGAGATACACTTTTACTTAAGGCAGTGTTTATTTGCAAAGTATTCTGGGATTCATGAACTGCCATTCATCATAACGCAGCGGTTAATACTAACATTTTGGAGCACTAGTCCTGATAATGATAACATAATGTCATATAGTAATTTAAGTAAAAGCCTAATGAATCTAAAATTTCTACTAGTCCTTAGGATGCCTTTAGCATTGGGCATTTTGGCTTTGGCTACAGTACTAGTGCTAGTATTAATCCCTGATTAATAATGTGTGGGTAAAAGATCCTCTCTGTGACGTAAAACAATAATTTTACTCACTTGTGAATGGCCAACTTAATGGCTATGTGAACACGTCTATCGAGCTGCACATAGTCATAGGTAAATACTTTCTGGGACAGAATGACTGTAGTTCTTTGAAAGTCGTTACTCCCCGTATATGTTTACATGATGTTACGACTATGATTGTTCTGTGGCATGGGGCCCTGTGCTTTATAAAATGGACATCTTTGAAATATGGAACTTTATTGATCATGGATGTGCTATGCAAGAGTAATTCAATTATGATCTTTATGGGGCATGTTTCCATGACATTACAGGATATTTCATCTTGTATATTATTTTCAAAATTCTTTAGGAGCCGTATGGTTCCCGAGACAGTTGTACCCGGTATGTTGTTGCTAAAAGTGACCGAAAATACCCAAACATTTCCAGGGTGAGATTGTCACTATTCATTCTTTTGTGGGCTAGGCTTTAGGTTGAGCCTAAAGACCTGGGTATCCTTTCACAAAGCTCGCTTATCCACTAAGAGACTGGTAGTGCTCTCTTTGCCGATAGCTAATACACTGCTAAGAGAGCGCTACCAGTCTCCTGGGTCCCGTTCCCCAAAGTAATGTGGGCGTTACGACTTGCTTCAGCAATATGATTATATCTGGAATGGTGAACTGGGGACCTATGCTCGAAACGTTCTTACGATCTTCTTAGCCTAAGAACATTCGTAGCCCAAATTTACGAACCTTTATTAAGATTGTTATATGATCATAAGAATGTTTCGAGAATATGCCCCCAGGTGTGTTTCATAGTACAGGTTAGCCTTGCTGCATCATTCTATCAGGAATGCCGAAGGATACCATTGGGCATGGATGACGAAGTGGATGGGATGCATTGGCCCCACCATTTCTGCTTAACCTTGGGACCACCTCTGTCAGGATAGGAGTGTACTTCCACACTGATCTCCACTGCAATGAATGAACGTACCAGCAACCTGGCGAACCTTCTGTGTTCATCGTCCTCCTTCAATATTTCATAACGTGATGCCAAGATTACCGCCAGATTGGAGACATGTTTGAAGAATTTCAGAGAAACGTAGTTACTACCTCTTGGACGAGTCTGTGTAATTGTTGTCAGAGAAGGGTTCTGTAACTATGAAACCCTGAGGACGGATAAGATTGGAGAAATATTGGAATATTTCTGAGAAATGTAGTTGCGATGTCTTGAAATAGGTCTATGTAGTTATGATGAGAGATAGGTCCACACATTTCTGAAACTAGTGTAGATCAGATTAGAGATATTCTCAACAGATTATTTTATGGAGACCATTTCTACCAAATTTCGGAACCTGGCTTGGGGAATTTGGTGCCATTCTTCTTCCAATGTATCTGCAAATTCTTGAAGAGTGGTTGAAGCCTGTAGGTGTTTGGACATTCCTTGTAAAAACAATGAAGCTTACTTTATATGTCTGCAGAGACTACTGGTCCTTAATTAATTTTGTTGAGTATATTTTAAGAAGAATATCGGTAATGGTGTAATGGGTCTGCGTAGTCATCATGAGAGATAGGTCCACAATTCCTCCCATGTTTGAGATTGGTCTTGATGTATTTATCACCAGAGATAGGTCGGTCCATCCCCCCTTGATCCCCCGCAATATGGATCCGCTTGTCATGCTCGGACAGCAATCGGACAGCAGTCAGGGGCACCTTACCTTCGCTGTCTATACCACGGCACAAAGTGGAAGCCCGCCAGGATCTGGCGTCGGAAACAAGCTTCATTGATCGCCTGTCTCTGCGCTGGCCAACTCCTCCGCCAAGCCTATTGATCAGTGTTCATGCAGCATTTAAACAGCCCATGCTTACTCTGCTGTCCGTCGCTGAAAGCACACCTAGAAAAACCCCACAACTTTGGCTTTTGCGATGTAATGAATTTCTGTGATTTTTTTTTTATTTGTGGTGGTTGATTAGCTTGACATACATGGGAGACGAAGATGAAATTGAATCAATATTTGATCGAGTCGAATTGCATTGAGTTGTCTTTGCTGTGTAGCACAGTTCCAACATGGACTAGCCCTTATGCTATGGCATACGTGATCGGTACAGTGTGTACACGGGCGGGTAGGAAATCAATAGGAATAAGACTAAAGATGAATTATGTACAATGTAGGAGAAGCTAGCCATTTCTGCACGAACACTGAAAATATTAAAGGCCGAGATTGGGTAATATTGCGGTAAACCATCGTGACCTTGAACTTGAGATGTGGAGTGTGCATACACCAGTGTGTGATGTGGTATCGTTTGAAGCAATGTGGTTTGATAAGGATGTCTGTTGGAATGTGGAAAGTCATATCCTGCAATAGGCCAGTTTAACATTGAGATCATATTCTCGAGAAATATTTCAAAGTTCATCAATGTTGTCTGGATCATTTTCTTGGCTTTAAACGTGTTGAGAGGAGCCACATGTTGACTCAGGATTCAGATATACTTCACATTGCAGCTTGAAATGTGTTACTATCTGCTGAATTCCCCTTATTTTTCTTACATGTTGTTGAGGCATGTAGCAAATGGTTGCTAAATAAACTTGCCCTTCCTATGGTAATGTATTGACGCTGTAACTAAACATGTCGAATTTCTAGACATGAAACTCAGTGGGAAAAATTCATTTTGTTATCAAATGTCGTAGCTATTATCTTGGTAATAGTTATAGCTAATATCTTGGTAATAATTGCTGTGGTATATAATAATGGAAACTATCCGATACGTATGTAAACAAGCTTTATTGCCAACGAACATGGCAACCTGCCATGCTGCTTGACCATTTCATCATTATGCTTACACTAACGGGGTATTGTTGTCATGTGATCCTGAAATAATTGTTATGAGAAAATCAATGTTAATGAGGTGGTATTGTGTTTAGGACATGAATGGCTCAACTACAGGTAGCTGTCACTTGTCCATCAATCGTTCATCTGTTACCATACTGTCGGTTAGAGCAGCAGGTTTGTGGTTCAATCCCTGGCTGATGTTGTAACTAAAGTTGTTACTTGTTGTTCCCATGCTTGGTCTTTAGCAGTAAATGGGTAATGCTAGGACTGTCAGCTCGGAGAATGACTTCTCTGAATGGGGTATCCATGTTTTAACTGTCGCATGATATTTCAGTGAGCTAGGACAACAACCATTGGTAATCTGGTCTTGTACACTCAGGGCATGTACACACAAGACATGCAAGTCATGATACGAGTAGAATAATCTTGAATGCTGCTGAATTCGGTCCACAAACTATAACTGTCAGTTGTAGTCATAATACCATAGATTAGCCCTATAAAGGGTTTCTAATTCCATTGACAAAATTAATATCGAATTCAGTCTCTCTGTTGGATCATGTGATAGAATGCAACTCTTGGAGGATGTTTATATGAATACTGCTTCACCAATCTTGATAGGTTGTATCGAATGCAGAGATGTACAGAGCCATGGACTTCAGTTTAACAATCATATGATGAGGTGATACATGGAGATAACACAGAGTTTCATGTGAACATGCATGTGTAACTACCTCCACATCAGATTACCACTGTAACACGTGGCTGTGATCAAGGTATCAGTGGATGTGACATTGTAGCAAGTAAATTGACATGACTCTATCATATATGAGAGTATGCTTGTATTTAAGTTATTCCCAGGTAGAGTTTGAAGCCGGCAGCAGATTATTAAAAACATCTTGGCGAGCTTTGACGACTATGGGATGTTTGATGACGCAAAAATCCTGAACTTGTTAGGACACTGTCGTGAAGCGGTCCCGTGGTATTTTGAAATTTGCAGGATGTTATTGAAATTGGACATAGGAAAATAAGTACTTTGGTTGTTTGCCAGTTAGGTTTCAGTTGATGTGAACAAAAATAAATGTTTTAACCACATTAACTAGCACCAATTTTCGGTGTTCAGAGGACTGCCAGAGCATAATCCAGAATACTGGGTACACCGATAGCAAGGAATGGAGTGCTCAAACCTAGGTGCCAGTGCAATGTTAATTATATTATTGAAGTTTAAATGAATGAATGAATGAATGAACATTGTTGTTTTGGCAATCGCCTTCCAGAATAGCTGGTTTCGGCAGACTAATCCCTCCTGGGGACGCATGAGTGACAATGAGAAATGGTTGCTTTTGGTGTCTAGCACCATTGAAGTTCGACACTAGTAAGTACTTTATTATGACACTGAGTTAATGTACTCCCGCTAAAAGATTTAAGTACATCAACCGGATTAAAACATGACATACGCAGATTTGCAAAGATGTATAAACACGCTTTACCGTTTCTACAAGAAACAAGATAATTATGCTTGCAAACAATGGGGACAATAGCTACTGGCTTGTTATTTTATATCGAGAAATGTATTTGTAAAGATAATTATGTTAAAAAATACATCAACATAAAAAACTATAATCAACGTTTCGTCGGCAAAATGCCAACATCATCGGGATTTATTAATATTATAAAAGTATACAGTTGGATGACTATTAAGTTATATTAATAATTATATACATATACATATGTAATCTACACATATTTTCTTTCTTAAACACTCAGTGGTGAATTATACAAAAAGAAATATCAATATATTGTCAATAAGAGAGAAAACAAGCAATAAAACAATGCAGAAAAGACAAAAAAATATAATAATCTTTTATATTCTTAAATATAAATTATGGTGCTGTTTTCACCAATTCAATGTTCCGCGTTCATCAATGATTTGGTGCCATTTTCGCCAGTTCGATGTTCTGTTTTTCCCAATTTGGTGCTGTTTTGGTAGGTGCCATTTTGCTGTGGTGCCATTTTCGCCTGCGCCCCCAAGAATGACTTGTTTGTAAATATATGCAAAATGTGTTGCTATACGTGTCTGGAGACGAGAAGATATCTGCGATATATAAATGGTTCCCTACTGAATGTAGCCAACAGTTTTGTCTAGAGCAGAGTAGGACAGTTGCCGAGAGCTTGTGTAAGAATTGGTCTGGGGAATGGCAACGGTATCTAGTAATAATTACTATTGATTTACGAATCTTGCATTTGTTGGTCCACATGGAATTGATTACGAAATCCGTAGCTTCGTAACCAGGACAGCCCCATGTTCTAGACATCGTCGTCATTGTGATCTTTCCGTCTTTGATGGTTGTTTGTTGTTAGTATTAATGTCTTTTTCAGAAGTCCTTGGGTTACTTTTTCTCTCTCTACCTCTCTCTTGAGATTCAGTTCATATGGTTTGACCTTTTATCAGTTCCTTTCTCAATACTCAGTGGGAAATTAACTTGGCACAACATGGAATTGATTTGACACCATTTGAATTAACACCCATTCTCCTAAGGCAAATGATGGGTTCTGTTTATGACTAAGACTTCTAGTTGGGTTTAAAGACTTAGGAGTTAACACTGATTGCCCTGAAGCTGAAAACCTACATATTTGAAGCTGTTCAAGCAAATGTATCTTGAAATACGCTCTGTAGTTTTAGAGCCTATGGCTCCGAAGTCCAACATTTTACCATTGTGCTAGGAAATTATGCAAGACTAAAAAGAATAAATCAATTTTGAGATGCAATTTTGTCTATGGGCTAGGCACAGACACAGCTCTTTAGGGCATCTCTGGTTGCCTGCAGCATGGAGAGGGTTAATTCCTCAGTTTGCACGCCAACGACAAACCCTGCATCTATGTCGAATTTTTAAAGAATCTCAAGGTTTAAGAGTAATGAATAATAACAACAACAACATTATTCCAGTGGTTTCGCTTTCTAATGCTAGTATTGATTATGAATATTTTCATACCAGGGTTATTTTTTTGGAAAGAATGATTAACTTTGATAGTGTCGGCAAATCCGCAGTGCTCTTGGTTCTTAAACAGCTACTGATGTAGAAATATTTACTATAGGAATGTGTGCCATGTGTGTGAGCAGAATAGTGACCGTACATAAGTGGAATGCTGGATTCCACATGGTACAAATCTAATCTTGGACTTTAGCTGCATTGTTAAGAACAAAGAGCATGTCGACAGCTCTATAGCATATATGTGGTTAACTTCCAATCGCTATTTATTTCATCTGTCTGGTTAGGGCAAGCTGGCCTGGCCTCGAGATTACGCAACATTTTTGAATGCTATTTCAATCTCAAGTAAAATTTTATATGGATATTTTTGAACAAAACTTTGGAGTTGAGCATGAAATTGTACTTTTAAATGTTTTGTAATCTCGAGTTTAAAAATAAATGAGCAAAACTTGCTTCACTAAGAGGAATGATTAACCCTTTCACCATGCTGACTGCTGGATAGTTCACTATTAGTGTCTAGAATGTCATACAGCAGGAAAAGGGTTAAGTCATCACTGGTCATTGAAAATATACTTTGCTGTCATTACAACAGGAAGACCACCATATACTTTTATGGTATATTTCCAAATATCAACTTTCATGATTATTGATCATCAGCTCTATCTTATACGAATGTATAATCCTTATCAATAAATGTGAACATATAGCGTAAAATCAAATCCATATTTTGTATAGATCCATAACCTTTTGGTGTGTTTCCTATTACATAATAAATAACAGGTTTACTTTTTTTTGTAGACTTGATTTTCGTGATTTTGCAGATTTTCGTGGGCGTTTTTGTTAAATAGTGATAATATTCCAATAAATGTTGCTGACAGAAAATCATGATTTCCTCTTGTGGCATCTAACTTTCTGTTTTAGAAGTACGAGTTTTAGAACTCGTTTTTTTGTGTGTTAAAGATTCCTGCTGTGACGTAATGCACTAATTCAGTGAATCAATGTTATAGTTTGCTTTGGTTATAGAGAAAATGACGTCTGGGCATTGTTTCTCGAAGCTCTTATCCACTAAGAGACCATAGCGCTCTCGTAAGTGGACGAGCGCCATTTATTAGAGATTGCTATTAGAGTGCTTATGGTCTCGTAGTAGATACAAGAGCTTTGAAAAATGAAACCCTGGCCTGTCTTTCATGGATGGATCGTATTGTAGTCCTGGCCTATAGCAGGAAATGATTTGTGCCTTGATTTACACCCGGACTACAGGTACGACCCTGTCATGAAAAGCAGACCAGGCTCTGAGATAGAGCAACATTTTGAGTAGAATTTCATGCTGAAGCTCAAATTTTATAAGGGGTTTTGTGAACAACACTTGACTTGGGTATGATATACTCCCCAAAAAGTTTAATAATCTCGGGGCGAGGTGATTTGGAATCGGTGTTAGGACAAGTGTTAGAAATTACGGCTGGAAACTTACTAGCCCGAATAGTGATAAAAATAACAAATATTTACAAAAAACTTGAACTTCTACTGGCTCTTAGGATACCTTTAGCATTTTAGAGAAATGGCCGGGCCAGCAGTAATTTCGAACACTGGAACTGCAGACTGTCTACGTGAATACAATTATTGCTGAGTCATGTTTAGTCTCGCCCCGTTACTGCAGGTGTGATTTTGTTACAAGTCCATGTCTTCTTTCAGATCTGTTACAATGCACGAACGAGCCAAACGTGTCCATTCCTCAGCTAGCAGATCTACTGATAGAGAGGACACAACACCAAAACTGGATCGTTGTCTACAAGTCTCTCATCACTATCCACAACCTCATGAACTATGGAAACGAGGTGAGAATATCTTCTTTATTTAAATTAATTTTAATTTATAATTTTAAATAATTAAATCTTTAAAAAAAGAAAATCTTTTTTTTTTCTTTTTTTTTAAAAGACATTTTTGTGTTTTAACTTATGAACCACCTCTATGGTGCAGTAGTTAGTGTTGGCCAAACTATATGAACTCTTTGAAGCAGTTCGAATTCAACAAACAACCCAATCTGAAATATTTATGGCTCCCCCAGCCAAGTACTAGCTGAGCACAATCAAGCTCTACTTCTCCGTAACAGTGTTCATGCTCACTGCCAATGAAGGCAATCGTTATTAATATGAATATTTATCTTTCAGAGATTCACTCAATATTTGGCTTCAAACAACTGCACATTCAACTTGGGGAATTTTGTAGACAAAGTCGGTGTCCAAGGCAAGTTGTCAATTAAAAATAATATTTCCGTAATTACATGATTCACTGCATGTAATTGAACATCTCTGCACAAATGTTTGAACAACTGAGTGAGTGAGTGAATATGGAGTTTAACGTCACTGCGGAAATTGAACAATTGAAGATTGATATTTTATTTTTACATTCCAAGAGGCCGGCTTCGTGGCGTAGTGGTTAGAGCGTCGGTCCGGAGTGCGGAAAGTCGCGGGTTCGATCCCCGGTCGCGTCATACCAAAAGACGT
>JAULBP010091660.1:0-12122 GCA_032355345.1 Lepetodrilus pustulosus | reverse complement strand
CTGTTCAGAAAATACCGTATTTTCCCGTGCATAGTACGCTACCATGTATAGTACGCATCCCTTTCTTAAGGGAAGATATCGGGAAAATACACAATTAAAGCACTTCCCCATACACTGTCCTTACAGAATGTGACGGTTGCTACCAACTGGTCATGAAACAGGTCAAAGACCTCCGCTCTCAGCTGACCAATTTATCTACCATCTTGACCACGATGAAGACCAACAACGACAACCTTAAACTGGGACCGTTCAAAGAGAGGCTCAACAATGCTACAACGTCGCTGTCTCGACTGCTTGCTTTCGTGAGTCTTATGACGATTTTTTCAGTCGGAGTATCTTCTGAAGTAGCCTAGACGGACTTGTATCATTTCCATAAAACCTTCTACCCGCTTTATCTGAAAACGTAGATAAATGGATATGGTGCCATACCTTCGTAGAGAGAAACATTATATCTCAAAAGAGTCAATTCTTTATCCACGAAGGATTAACCGTCTGTGGATATTTTATACGTGTAGTTTATTTTGTCTCCGAGATTACGAAACGTTGTTTGTTTTTTAAAGTACAATCTCTTGTTCAATTCAAGGTTTCGTTCACAAATCCAATGTACAATTTGAACGAGCATGAAATCGTACTCAAATAGTTTCGTAATCTTAGGGCCTGATTGCAGGCTACCAATGAAACAAGAATTAATTAAATTGCATTATAAGTTCCTCCATTATTGGATGTCACAAATTAGACAGATAAATCTTATTTCATGTTACAGTTGCTATGATTTGCTTCTTCTTGTAAAGATAATTCTTGACACAG
The DNA here is from genome assembly GCA_032355345.1 of Lepetodrilus pustulosus. Lineage (NCBI taxonomy): Eukaryota > Metazoa > Mollusca > Gastropoda > Lepetellida > Lepetodrilidae > Lepetodrilus > Lepetodrilus pustulosus. The sequence goes on along the minus strand of JAULBP010091660.1, from coordinate 11,315 downwards.
AGGAAGTGCTTTTCATTACCAACATATTTGAGTAATTTTATGTGTGTGTTTCTACACAGTTGAAAACCTTCAAGAATAACAAAGCAAGCCTTGAGAGCAAGATTGCGGAGTTCAACAATAACATAAATGACTTCTCGAAAGTCCTCAACAATCTTGATAAAACAGATCTACCTCTAATACAACAAAACCTGGATAAAACCAAGAAGACAATTGTACAGAGCTTAGAAAAACGTAAAGCAACGACAGGAGCAATCAAGGACGCGAATACAGAATCAGGTACCAGTACATCAGTATAATCGGAATATGACAAGGCAATAATGGTAGCGGGTAACAAGTTTCTAGTGTTTATGCTTGGAAGTCAAATAAAATATTTCCTAGAAATATATTTACATAAGGGGTTCATGCAACCAGACTTATATTTGTAGCGGGCTCCAGGAATTTGACTTACAACTGTTGTATACTACAAGTATAGAGTGTTCTGGGGTCCGTTGCACAGAACAAGTGTAGCTACAATTGAATACAATTACAATTTTCGGAACCAGCTACAAAGATCATTCCGATTGCATGAACCACATTGTCGCTACAATAGTTTTACCTAGCGATGTTCTCAAGTAGTGTAGCGATAAAAGTGTTTAGTGCAATGGGCATACGTACACTTTTGGAAAATTTGGAAAATTTGACTTACAATCAATTGTAGCTACAACTGCTCCGTGCAACTGGGTCCTGAACAACTGGCGCCAATAGCAGTTGTCCTCCTACCCTGAACCACAGGACTTTGAATAATTATAATAAAATACCATCTATCTATACAGTAATAGTACTATTACTATATGGATAGATGGTATTTTATTATAATTATTCAAAGTCCTCTGCCTGAACTGACACGTCGTGATATTAGTGAACGATTATAGAAAGCGACTCTAAACCACATTAGAATTAATCTTTTTATTAAAATAAATAACAATTGTATTCCATATATTCCTGATCTAATGACAATTGTATTCCATATATTCCTGATCTAATAACAATTGTATTCCATATATTCCTGAACAGCCGCACTTTCCGGTCTACTGACATTGCTGCAGGCTCTCGTGAGGGACCTTACTGGCGTTCAGACTTACTTAGAGTCAATATCTGCATCATCCGGGGCAAAAGTCAAGGCCATTCTGTCCACGGTCACCTATATAGAGAACACTGCCAAACTGGCGATGAAACGGTCACAGGCTAACCTAACAGTACGTCACATTTTCTTATCTGCTTTTGCGTGATAATACATATAGTTGGTGATGACGATGTGGCGAGGTCTATTCCCTGGACCTGGATCTGGACCCGGTTCAATTTCCTGCAATCTGATTGGCTCACGTGACCTAAAATGACTATTTTTCCTAAACCTAATCCTAACCCTAAACACGTGAGCCAATCAGATTGCCGAGAATTGGGTCAGGGTCCTTGGAATAAACCCAACAGGATGTCACTTTCAATCTTTATTCGGCCATATTGGCTGTGCGTCTAAAACAAACGATATTTACAAAGGAACTTTCGAGTAGTATTTCTTTCTATTCCTTTGAGATTTAACTATTACTGCATGCTCTCTATATCAGAATAGGCTATATCTGTGTGTTTCTTCGACGTGTAACCCTTCTGTTCTGTTCGTAGTCCACTCAGGCCCTGTCGACGGGACACAGGAACACCAGCGAGAACATAGCTCAGCTACAGAAGGTGGACCGATCCCTGTAATCTCTGACCAGCACCACTCTCACCAATGCGCAGCGCATCGACGGGAAGAGCAACGCCACCTATGCCACTGGCAGGAAACTGGAATCCGAGCGCATCGCAATCGGAACTCTCAAACCCGACTTCAAGTCTCTCAACGGCACTCTCTTACAGTACAATTCTACCATGGCCCATATTAAGTCATCGGTAGGAGAACTTCACATTTAAAAATGTTTTATGATAAAAAATTAATAAAATAAACCAGGACACCACAGGTGAAAGTGTCTGGCCAGGATCATGTTGGAACGTTAAGCCAATAAGGGGTTATGAACAAAGCTGGGCGCGCTTTTAGGACTTCGAGGTATTTGATGATTTCAAAGCTACTACGTGACTGCACGCCGATTTGTTACTCACCTATAGCTGAAAAGTTTGATTTGGGAAATTGTGTCTGTGAGCTATGTCACAGTAACATATCGCGCAGAGATGCCATAGCACTGATAGCAGACTATAATAGGGCTGTTCGATTTGCTAACGCCCGAGCCGAACAGGCAGCCGGTTGACCCCGGTGACCAGGCAAACCTGCTCTATTTCCCCAATTTCTTACCAATAATTCCACGTTCTGAAGCATTCCTCGTTTTCGAGAGAGTGGCAAGACCGGCAAGCAACAGGCGGGAAATTAACAAATGGCGTTGCATTGTTCATATTTTGACTACACTTCAATGTCGGCAAGCGCCATTCTATGTTATCATTAGCACTTAAGTTTTATGTCAATGCAAACATGCTAAAGAGCTCTGTATTATGCATATCTAGTACCATATATTGACATATTGTACTTGTTTTGCATTATCGCTATCACCAGCTAGAATGGTCGCCATGTTGTTAATGTAGTAACCGAGCCGGTCCACTTGACTTGCACGCTTATCAACTAGCTGTGACGTCACTTTGGGTGTTCGTACAAATCTGCCGGGTTACATAGCAAAACGAACAGCCCTTATGATTTCAACTCGCCAAGATGTTGCTCAGAACTGGGCTCTCCAAGAAGTATTCATAATCTGTTACAGGCTTTATTAGATTAATTTAGGATCCTGATATTACGAAAGCTTATTGAGTATCATTTCATGCTCAACTAAATTTTATTCAGAAGACCCCCATATCAAATCTGAGCTTAAATATGAAATCTTACTTAAAAGGTTTAATAACCTTGGGGCCAGATGTCTTAATATATCATTTGTGCTTGAATGTCACTTTACTTGGTGATGACATACACATAGACATGTTGGCCTACTTTTTCTCACAGCCATCAAAGCAAAGAATTTCTAAGTTACCTTATTGTCAACATTCAGGCTGGAATCGGAAAAGCCGACGCGGAGAAGAAGTTGAAAGCGATAAAAGAGTCTATCAGCGCCTCGGAGCAGCAGCGCCTCAACACTAACAATATCATCAAGCAGTGTCAACAGTTGGAGCAGCGAATAGCGGCAGCAGCCCGACTCGCAGAGGATGCGCAGATGAATTCTACCAAACTATTGAAGGACGCTAAGTTCATGCTGGAAACGATGCTGAACTTTGACAGGAAGGCATTGGGTAAAATAAACCAATATTTGTATATGTATATAATATTATATGTACGCGCATGGGTAGATTTAAAAACTGAATCGGGAATTACTTTCGGTCCGCAAATTATGATTGACTTTCTCCATGCTGAAGGATAATTAATCGATAACGGAGAGGGTTTAAGAACCTAAGACATACTTAGATATGTATATTCTCAACAAAATAAATTAAAGGCCGACAGATATTTTGTGGGTTTGCTTATCTACCAAATTTCATAATGAGGAATCTGTCTTATCTACAATAACAGATCATTATTGTAAATCTACGCGATACAATGCAATGCTGCTTATTCAATCAAGTTTCATGCAGTTATGACTCCGCTCTTCAGTAGTTTGCTGCGAATAATAGGTATTAAACTTGTTCTTGAAGAGTCTGTACACGGTCTTACATGATTTGATTGGCTGAAAGGTGCAGGAACCCTGTTAAATGTAACTTGCACTTCAGCGCAGTCAAGTCTGTTAAATAGCACGTGATCAACAAATTTGTTTGACGTAATACCTAGGAATTGAAGGTCTCTAATGAATTCGCGCCGGTTTTTCAGAGGTGGAGAACAAGGCAAAGACGTCCCAGGTGAATGCCCAATCAGTGACCGCCAAAAGTCAGGCCGTTATTGATAAAGCCGCTGCCTTGGTGAAATCTCTGTCGTCTGCACAGCAGTTATCTGCCCTTGCTCTTCAGAGTGCCAGTCAGGCTAAGAATGTCATACAGACTAAGAATAAGGTATCATTGTTCTTTCTTGGATTCCTTCATCCTCTCACCACAGGGGTACTTATTCCGCTTAAAGGACTGTCCATGCCGAACACCCTGGCACACATCTAGAGAGAAACTTGCGCGAACAATCTTTAGAAGTTATATAGAACAGTGATAACATCTATTTCATTGGATAAATTATTACAGCGATTTTATCGGGGAAATGATTTCATTGGTTGGCTGTTTGCGCAGGTTTCCCGCTAGATGTGTGCCAGGGTATACGGCATGGAGAGAGCCCTAAGCGTAATATGTATCCCTGCGGTGCGAGGATGTAGATACAGTTGACTAGAATACAACCAGTATTATTGTATTAGGCAGAATAATGTTGTAGACTGGGCTCCTGTCTACTGAAATTAAAGTGGCCACGACTCCGCGCATCAAACAGAAAACAAGTTTTATCATGTTGTACCGTGTTGGTTAAAAGGGAAGATGTTCCTTGTGTATAAATCCATTAAATCCCAAAATATGTAGAACATGTTGACAGTTCTTGTTCACCAACCAACAAAGATCTGGGATGGTCAGTGGTATGTCCATCGGCCGTATTAAACTGGGAACTATTCTACTCTGATGTATGGTACCATATATACACACGATGTGCTGCTTTAGTTTGTTTTTGTTTGTTTGTATTTTTTTTTAAATTCGGATTTAGATCCGCTTTCGAGATTATTTCACTTATATCACGGCTTGTCAATTTTATGGCGGGGAAAACTCGCAACATCCGTATACGCTGGATATTGCAGTCAACCTGCGTGCACCGGCTGGTACTGAAAGACCAATTAGGATGATTGCCACGGTATACTCCGATATAAACATACATAGATATATCATTATTATGAAATTTGATACGATAGATAAGATCATATACAATATATAAAGTATTGATAACAATTTCATAAAATCTGGCATCCTATACAACGATATTTGGACACAATATATTAAGCTATGTACGAACATTGTTGTTCTTATAAGTTGGCGGTCAATGATAGGAATAATGTCTACGAACGTTTAGACGAATATATACGGACAAACATATGTAGTTTTAAGTTCCACGGACTACCACCACCAGAACCACCCCCACAGAACCACCCCCCAACACCACTAATACTGTAAATCCACCACCCGGAAATGTCCATTTCTCCAGAGCCTAACTGTAATGTCGCGTTCCATTGCAGGTATGGCAACTTTACAATCACTATATATAAAATGGTGGCTCGATAGTTTGCACTTACTCGCAAATCAAATTCGTTTCCATTTCATTAAATCATCATAAAATGTGCGTCTGGCCGGTCGACCCCCACACGGGCTCGCTGGGACAGTCGTACATTTATACTTATCAGGGTGATTGCTAGAAATACGAAAATCAATAACACCAAATGAATCGCAAGAAAACTAAAACATCAAAGAAGAAATTCTATTTAAGACAGATAGATGGCGACAAGAAGAAGTAAGCCACTCGACTAAGTCGACGTCGAGACGGAGGAGATTGTCCCGTCACGGGGACGCAGAGGGGGGTGTCACAGACAGTTAGACAATATTGACGTCATAAGTAGCACGTTCTTCCATACGAATATATTATATTATCGGGAAAAAATAATGTTATATTGACTTGATTTCATCGCAGTGACTATTAGTTGTGGTTTGGTCAAGAACGGTGTTATTTTCGAAAATTCGTAATAAGTTGTAGATTTTTCATTGGTTTTCTATATTTTCGTAGTTTTTCTTTAGACCGCTGTTGATATTAGTACATGTCATTGCTGATTCTAGTTTAACATACGAGACCTTTACAATCCTATGTTGTATAATCACCGGTTTGTTCTATAGACACGTTATTGTTAGGTTGTTCCCTAGCTTCTACTGTGATGTTAAAGTTGTGTCTCATATGGATAATATTTATGCTGCATCTCACATATATATAAAACTTCGGTAGTATGATTTATACACATAATGTGTTCTATCCGACTTTTGCGTGTTATTCTCAATTTCTGTTTCCTGTGTGTTATTTAGTTCTGGAGATACATTATGACGTTTCATGTGTATATTGTGAAATTGTGACCCCCGATGTACTCTAACGTTGGTGTATTGCACACTTGAGTGTGTTGTATACAGTTCTTACATTTATATAAATATTAACTTATAAATAAATATCCCTTCCCAATTCGATCGAAAGTTTTATCCTACTATTACCCGTTTACCGCCATTATTAAATGAATAATATGCTTTTAATAATCGGGTATGCCTACAACTGTACATATTTCCGTCAATCAATTCGTCATTTAATGCGCGGATACCATCTCGGGCTTTCAACATCGATATCGGATCGTTTAACCCAGCTGTATCTATACAAAGGTATTTTTATAATCACTTAATTACGTCTACTCATGAAGCACACCCCACACATGGGCGTGATGAAGTCTGGATTTGCCGTCGCATGGAGTGGATATTATAACATGCAGATTTCATTTGTACGTCATTTTCTGTATTCAGTACTAGACCATGAATACTTTCACGGCACTATAGTATGCTCTTATACACATTTCCATTTATATTTAATCTCGTTTCATCAATTTAGTTCGTATCGACCAGCAAGTTTGAATTGCGTACCCATGTGGTACTGTTAGACCTGCTATAAACATAATCGATGAAGAATGTGGCGGCCATTTTGAAAAAAAAGGGCTGCAAACAGCGCAGGAAGGGTGTGGCATAGAACTATGTTTGAAAATATCGATTTCAATCTAAACTCTTATATATTCACCATCGATTGTGTTAATTGCGGGTGTCCAAAAAGCAGACGTCATTCTCCCATATGAATAATTCCAAGTGAAAACATCACATACTCGTTCCTTTTTCTCTTGAAGTTTAATAAGACGCAAGGTTGAAGTACAGATAAATCAATACAAACAAACACAGGTAGAATTGTCGTATAATGTGAGAAGATATTACCGTGGGAAATCCATTATTCACGACGCCAGGTTGTAAAAGTTACCCGTATGTTGATACACGTTGTTTGACCAAATCAAAGCATGTGTTTATTTGAAATGAACACCGGGGTGTGTGCTCCTGTTTACGGAATTATCACTCGGCGTTGAGGATCACGTCTTATAACACAACGAGCTCGAGTCCACTGCGCCGCGATACACCACCCATTATCAATATAGATTAAATTTACATTTCGTGTGATAAAGCAAGACCAAGCCGGACTCAATTTTAGAGTCAATATATGGACATAGTCGTTGACAATTTAGTCTGCGGACAGCCATGGTCTAATTGGACGGATTGCGGTCCAAATCAGATAATCGATACATATATATATATATATATATATATATATATATTTATGGTATACTTACGTATACTATATGTGTTTGTATTCTGGTGGATTGTCGAGTTAGAAAACCGCCCACTGTCTCGCTGCCATTGCCAATCAATAGATTTTGTAAGATCAATCGGGTTTGAAGGAACGTCTCTGCTATTGGTCAAGTCAGGAATTCTAATCACATTCTAAATCCATACTTTCATCGATTAATTTTGATAGATTTCAGAAAGTTACTTGGTACGGGTTGTATGCACGCATGCCTGAGAAATCTCTCTCTCTCGAAGCGGCGATTCATTCTCGTGTGATGGCCTCTTTTTCGATGCAATCGGACTTTGAATTGAATAATATCGGACTAACGTGTTGGTGTTTGAATTACATGCATAAATTTCCAGCTCGGTTTTCGTGTCAGTGTTGCTGAAAGACGAGTGCGCACCTGTGGAGAATGAGAGGCCGCATATCGCCATCTTTTCTTTTCTCAATATCTTTTTTGTCCTCGTAAATTGTTGGCTGTATAGACAGTCTTAGAAGTCACCGAGTTTATTTTTTTTTTATGAAACGTATAATCTTTATTAGATACATGTAATACATTTCGTGTGATAAAGCAAGGCCAAGCCGGACTCAATTTTAGTAGGATATTTCCGGTAGACCATGGTAACACCAACGGTAACCAATGATGGCACCAACGGTAACAAGTGGCAACACCAAGGTATAACACTAAGGGTAGCACCAAGGGTAGCACCAAGGGTAGCACGAAATAAGGTACAAATGAAAGTAGCACCAAAATTAACATAAAAACATAGTGGCACCAAATGTAAAACTATATACAACACCCAATGGTATAGAATTAGTAGTCGGTCAAGGTTAGCACCAAAAGAAACACCAAAGAAACATGCAGCCTCATAATGGTTACGTATTATTTATTGAATCAATATTCTTGAGGATTATCTACAAAATACGAATGCATGTTTATGCTAATACGGTGTACATATACAATTGAAGGTATGGATCATGTAAAAGAAATTGGACTTCACTCTTATTATGTCACGCTGGTTCAAGATCAGTATATATATATATACTCGTCTCGGATGACAACGACACGTTTGACTATGTGACACATTAACAGCGACATTACACGTGACACATATAATGACAGCGACACCCGCTGTGTCACGATTGTTGTGTATTATTATCATTAGAACTTTCCTGATATGCATGTATCCAGTACCTTCACAAAATTAACGTCGATAATTAGGAGTTTCACAGAGGTCAAGGTGGTTGGACCTCATTAAAATGTTATTACCAAGAAATGTAATAACAGGAATCCCGTGGAATTGATGTAACAGGATTTATAGGATATCATAATACGCTATATAAGACCCTTGGGTGGATTAATTATGTATGTTTCGTGCTTTCAAACTTATTATTTAAGTTGATACTGTTCTCGCGTAGGCCTATACCTGATACTTCTTTATACGTTCATGGAGTCTATTCATAACTTTATCTCGTTATTTTAATCACGTATTTAGTTGTAATCGCACGGTACCGTTATATATCCAGCTGCATATATAAGCTATGGTATCGTAGTGTATGATTACACCCACGTCAAAAGGATACAGATGTGCAAATGGAAGGAAATGTGTATATACTAGAATGGTATTATGATCAAGTATCGAATGCGCTCAACCTTGCACTAAAATACCTTCACCTTCAAATGGAAATTATTTTAAAAGTTAACCCTCTTCCTGCTGGATTAGGCACAAGCGCGGCTCTTTAGGGCATCTCCAGTTGCCTCCAGCATGGAGAGGGTTAATATGGAATATTATATTTAAATGAAAGGAGTCGCTGGAAAGCGTTATCTTCTGAAACCTTGTTCTCAAATCATAATTATATATAAACTTGCTTAACTGATATATAGGAGGGATATTTTGAATAAAATGTGATAATAAGGTGTTAAACAGACTGAAGTTTTAAACAGTTCGGAAGTTCTCAGTTGATATATCAGACGACAGGACTTTGAATAATTATAATAAAATAGTATACCATCAATCTATATAGTAATAGATATCTATATAGATAGATAGATGGTATACTATTTTATTATAAGTATTCAAAATCCTGTGATCAGACATAGGCAGTAAATGCGTGTTGCAAGATTTCGTTCAATGACTGCAAGAATTCCACTGCAAAATAGAATATTTCGCGCGAGTTTCAATGTAAATTAGATATTCACGCATTCTACAACATACGAATGACTTAAAATTTATTTCGTTCTCATAACACCATCATTTGGTACTAATCGAATATGTTGATAAAAATAATAACCTCACCAGTCTAGCATGATTGATGCTGATCAAAGATATATAAGCATAATTGGTGCTGATATAGAACGTAAAAGTATACACTCATTCATTTCCTTTGGTGCTGATCTAAGATAATATTTGAACAATATAATTGGTGCATCACCTTTCTACCAAAGTTATTTTTCTCATATCCTAATACCAATAGGTTCTAATATTTAATGCAGTTTACTTATACGCCACTGTTACTGATTAGCCATATACTATACTAGTACATAAAACAGACAAGCTTCCGTAAAATGTCATGTTGAGAATATTATGTAACGTTGCATGTTGTATCGTGAACTATGAGAAAAGTCTTAAACACTTCTGTTCTATTTCGTTCTGTTCTATTTCGTTCTGTTCTATTTCGTTCTGTTCTATTTTGTCGTGTACTGTTCTGGGTATCCTTTCACAAAGCTCTCTTAGAGAGCATAGCGCTTTGTTTGTAATGCATTAGCTATCGGCAAAGAGAGCGCTATGGTCTCTTAGTGGATAAGAGAGCTTCGTGAAAGGATACCCTGAACGATATAAAACGGAATACTAGCACTATTTACACTAATATAAGGTAGGAAGAATAATCAAACTTTCACCTTTTATTTGAACAGGCGATTGTTGAATAATAAACGAAGAATTAAAATAGGTTTGATTGATTGATGTATGTCTGTCGCGTCACTGAGCAAGCGCATTGTAAAAGACGTGGCAATGATAGGAGAGAAGTTTCGATGACGTGAAACGTCAACAACGAATTCCGCAAATAATTATTAGCGCTCAGACCGTCCTTAAGTCAAAACCCTCCAACTGTTCAGACAAAACTCTCTGAAGCAAGTGATCTATTTTGAGGCTATAAAACAGAGCGATACCTACTTCAAACCATCGACGTCTTCCAAGATGACCTTGAGTTTAGACTCTGGACCGGAAATACGATTCGGAACTGCGCCCGCCGAATTCTTGCTGATCCCGCTTTGCACGTACGGGCCCATGTCTTGAAATTCGGGCAAATTGGAACGCTGGACGGGAAGCGGTTCCTCAATATTAAAACATGTTCCTGGACATAGACGGACGAATGTTGACATTTCTAGATGAATGCGACCAGCACGTTTATTGTTTTGAAACCTATAATATCCCAATTTCTTAATAATAACGTCTGCACGTTCCATTCGATTTCGTCTAGTCTCCCACGGCAATGTTATAACTCATTTTAAGAATGGATTTTCCGTTCGGTTAAAATATACACGGCAGTCAGTCGCCGACCATACGAACTCATCTGAAGGCGGCTCGTAATAAAGGTACGTCTGCGTTACTCGTATAAGGCCTGCATGCGACTTTTACCTATACGAGGACAAATTCAATTAATCAAAGAGAAAAATGGCGGCGTATAAATAAAATATAATAAATTAATGCACGTGACCCACGTGAATACCTCATCAATGTTTCAATATTTAATAAACCATATGCCGGAGACGCAGTTGCCATAAAACTTAGAATATTAGAGACAAAGTGATAACGAATAATCCATTGATCCGGTGATAATTCATTTAAAATTAATGAAACACATGTTTGTGTAATGGGTTGCGCGGGGTCGGGGGGGA
>JAULBP010091649.1:0-12122 GCA_032355345.1 Lepetodrilus pustulosus | reverse complement strand
AGATAAAGGACTAATTAAAAGGTCTACTGTTTGGAATTTAGACGATATCAATCGTTAATTGATAGTTTTTAAATTGAACATTTCTCGTCATTTGCACCATTTTGGATGTTACTGTTATGCAACTTTACAACTAATAAAATTCTGTATAGTGTGACGCAGACTGTTGTGTTCTCGCTGTCAGGAGAGCATGCTATTAATTCAAACCCTCTAATAATTCAAACACCTAAATTAAGCTGCGAGAAAAAAAATCATTTCTGACCCTAAATTATATGAACATGTCCTTCTTTTCTTCCCCGTAATTTTCTAATTATTCGAACACAATTATTTTTGAAATTATCTTTAAAAAATATTTGTTAAGGAATTCTGTATTTAGTTAGAATTAAGAACTACATGTATAATAGAATTATGGTATACACTTTCAGTGTGTACAACAACCAGGAGCATCGTACTCTAGATCACAGGCACTTGAAGCAGGCCATTATTTTTCTATTTTTATTTATTTAAAAAAAAAATGTAATAATTTTTGTAGGGTTAGATATATTTTTATTTTGGTGTCTCTAATTATATGAACACAGACAATTTTCATATTTTTCTAATAAATCGAACAGCTAGAAATTCAATTATTTTTCCCTGTTGGAATTAATAGGTGAATATGTCAGTGGTCTAGAACATATGCTTGTCATACTTGGAAAAGTAGAAATTTTATGAGTAGCACAGCCATGACTGAAACTACTAGTTTTTCCCTACTAAGTAATGCTTATGAAAGAGTATTTTGTACTGGTAGTCCATTAATAATCTCTTTATACAAGCTTCAGATATTAACTTTCAAATCTGTACCACTGCGACAGTAATTTTTTTAAATGTTTTCTGGCTTGAATTGCGGTGTACATTGAACATTGATTTAATGTTATTGTCATTTTAGCTATAAAATGGCCCCTAGGACAAGAATCTTGTCTTTTTGGTATTCACTGATATAATTGTATAAAGGTGTGGAATTCCCTTTCACACCTTTATACCTTTTTTTTTTTTTGTGTCAGCAGTATATTTGAGAAAATAGATAAAGGAACATCTGGATTTTTCAGTCTTGATAAATTTGCTAGTGATCCCAATGACATGTTATGCATTTTCCACCGGTAGCCTAAAATATATGTAGCAATGCGATATCAGAATGCTGAGTTATGGTTGTGTGTTTTCAGGAGCCGGTCACGGTCACGGTCTAGGAGTCCTTCTCGGAGCCGCAGTCGGAGCCGGAGCCGAAGCCGCCTGAGGTACAGCCGCAGCAGGAGCCCCAGTCGCAGCCGCAGCAGGTAGAACACTGAATGGTTACGTAAGGCCCATCCTTCAAAGCCCAATTGTACGTTTAGGCCATTTTGTTTGTACTACATTTATTACATGAACCTAATGCCTCGTCTTCGACAATCTAGTCCACACTATTACTGCCAATAGATCTCAAAAGGTTCAGCTTTCTGGGTGCTATAGTTTTGGAGATATTTCTTGAAAATTCTCCAGTGACAATTGGTTTTGTGTGTTTTAGTAGAAAAAGCAGGAATTCAGTGTTAAAAATTAGATTCTAATATGTCTAGAGGACCATTGTATCGGTCACCCTCAATCATCGGACAGTGTTTTCATTTGATGTCGGCAAAAGCGTACTTCTGAAGCGAAACACAAGTTCTATTTGACCAAGTTGAAAAGTTGACATCACTCTCTAAATCTACTATTATTATGCAAAGTCAGTTTGCTATCAACTGTTGTACATTCTCTGCTAATGTACAGTATATATGTTGTGATAATTATTTCAACAGTTCTGGTTGAAAAACAATAATATAAATTAGAAATACGGTAAATAAAGTAGTGACCAATATATACAAGACCCGTCCCCACGTATACCGGTCACGTTTCTGTGCACAAAATCTGTTGAATAATTTGAAATACATCATCGATTTGTGATATTAATGTCAATTTTAGCCCTATGTATGTCCATTACACTAGTAGAGGCTGTTCAATACACAACATGCCTCTATAATAACACATCGATGAGCACTGTACTATGCTCTACCTGTTTGTGTGAAATCTAGATTCTCGCTGAACAACGGCCTTTCCGATCTAAGACATTGTATTTGGGTTATAAAGTAGAGCACAAGCTAACAGGCCTATAAATATAAGATAATGTAAAATAATCTAAAAATAGGACATGACATTTCGGGAAATCCCTAGAATAAATTACTCATAATGCTAAGTAGGTAGGAGATGTCAACAACTGTAAATGATGTCTGTGTGTCAATGTTTTGATTTTTAAGAATATCCTAATGCTGTTTGATGATGTATTTTGATATTATTTTAGTGATCTGATGATGGATACTCTCTTTGATGGTAGTGAAAACGCTAGATATCTCTAAAAGATTTGTTTCGTTAGTTATTTAGTTTATGATAAGAGTCCAGTATATTCTGTAAAGTCTAGACTAAAGGTGTTGCTTTAATTTCATGGATGATTTGAGAATTAAAATTAGTCATAAAAAATTTGCCACACAATTAGACAGAAAATGCCACACAATTTACCAAAACTTGCCGCACAATGCCAGATGCCCTGTTTAAATGCAATGTATACTGTATGCCATTGTATACTGTTGAAAGTTCTCTTGTAATTAAATGTTTTCTAAATTCCCTACCTTCCTACCATATTTTTAAAATCAATGTTACCGGAAACACCAAGTTATTGTGGCCGATTATTTATTTAAGTTATTTAAGCTATCACTGAATCATTCTGACTTGGATATTGGTTTCTTTCTATTGCAGGTCTGTGCGAACACGATCCCGTTCACGTGACCTGGACAACAATGAATAAAGCTTCATATACAGGTTCTATATTTGCGTCACAGTCATCCCACTATGTTGTTGATTTGGTATCACAGTGTACTGTATATCATTGTTTCTTCCATGTAGATATCAACATCTGTTGCACTGTGTATGTACTTGATAAGAAATATCTTAAGTGTTTTTCTAGAACATGGAACGATAATGGTTCAATATGGTGACTGTGGAGAAAATATACCATTACTAATAATGATTGTCCCCTTGTCACATTCTAATGCCACTTGAGCTTCAATTATGTTAGGTACCCAGTGGGGCGAAAAATTTATTTGAGAGGTGAATAGTAGGTGCACTTAAAATGTTCAAAATACTAATTCTTGACGTTTTAGGCAACATTCCAAGCACCAGCACCAGCAATTGCTATTTACTTAACCCTCTCCCTGCTGCATTAGGTACATACACAGCAGTTTATGGCATCACCGGTTGCCTGCAGCAGGGAGATGGTTAAATGAGCTTAGTATATAGCATTGTTTACAATTTGAAAAAAAAGCCATACCAAGAAAAAATAAATTGGTCATGATTCTGTGTCTTGTCAATAAAGGATGAAACATAAAGTAAAACATGATACATAATTGCAAGTAATTTATTGGTGACAACCATCATTGTTAGCAAGATTCTGGTCCTCAAAGTTTATATGTGTACTATGTTTTCTGATGTGGAACAGTGAAATAATGCAAAATTTCACAATACAGAAAATAATTGTTCATACTGTCATGTACTATAATATTATGGCAAAGTCACTGATTAAAGAAAGTTGTTTTATTGGTATACAAATGACTGTTTATTTGCACATGTAGTCACTAAATAGGTTAACGATTCCCGCATCGATGTTAAAACATAATCACCAATAAAACATTTCTTTCCATGTCTGGGATTGTCCTTTGCAGTCATGTATGGTTTCAGAAGCTAGTTTTAAACAGGGGCCGTATTCTCAAAAACTTCTTAACTTACGAACTTCTTAGTGAGAATAGATCTCTTCACAAATTAACATAAGAAGAAAACCAGTTTGTCAAATTCTTAGGACTTACGAAGTTTCGAGAATACAGATCCTGGTTAGCCCATGGTTATTTGATTCCCCCTGGATCCATCAACCTGGTGGTTTTTTTGCACTTCGGAAAATATATGTATGGATATGCCTTTTTTGTTCAGCTGACAAGGTTATTAGTCTTTAGAAATTAGAAAATTATAATAATAAATGGTAAATGAACAAGATGTATAAACCATTAATGAAGATCTGAAGATGAGCTAAGACTGGCAGGCAATGGTGGACAGAAAAGTTGGAGCTAATTTATCTGTACTGGCCTGTGTTTCACGAAACGGTTATACTGTAGTCTTAACTTAAATCAGTCCATGCACCATGCTTTTACTATTACTAAACCCCAATACAAAAAGAAATCAATAAAATGAAAAATATATATATATATATATATATATATATATAGTGTCCCCTCGATATAACGTTGAATTTGGGATCAATGGCATACCCCCAGCCTTATATAATAGTACAGGTAAATAACAAAAAATAAAAATGGGATCCACATCTGACACAGCCTTATATCCAAATCCGCTCTGTTATATCGAGGGGCACTGTATATAACACTGTTCGATACAGAGCAGATTCAGATACAAGGCTGGCTCAGATGTGAATACCATTTTTTATTTTTTTTATTTACCTGTACTATCATATAAGGTGGTGGGGCAACTTCAGCGTCATATCGAGGGGACACTGTATGTATAGGATACAGGTACAACTCGTGCGTGAAAAACATGGTATTGTTTCTCAATGCTGTACAAGAGGGTGCTTATCATTTTGTAGTGTCGGGCCTTCCTATCTATCGGGTGGATATACGTAAAATCGTCGGGAATACCATGCGAATAGGGTGGAAAAGAATGGCTAACGGCAGGATATACAGCATTATCGGGTATACCGTCGTGGATATAGGTCAACCGCAGTGCTCAGCCAGGAGAATTTCACCCGACTCGTGATCGCGGTACAGGTTATGACGTAATTAAAGATGGCAGACACACATATGACTTCATATCATTCATGTTATGTGTGTGGGTACTTTAATGCCATTTACACCCCGATACGGTTAACAATATAGGTATACAATATGAATCAAGTCTTACCTGGATCACCACTGGCTGCCTCCCCGCCATTCTCTTCTCCAAATCAGGGCAGTTTGTGACGTCAGATTGTTAATTAGCCGATAAAAGTGGGATACTTAGCCGATAACGCGGAATGTACATCCGATAGTGTCTGCATATCCTGCCAATAGTCGGCCTCTTATGCATCCGATAGTGCGAGTATCCACCCGATAACGCTGTATATCCTGCTGTTAGCCGTTCTTTTCCACCCTATTCGCATGGTATTCCTGCCGATTTTACGTATATCCACCCGATAGATAGGAAGGCCCGAGTGTAGTGGATACTAGAGCTTTGAGAAACAGTAATCAGGTTTACAAGAATTAATGACAATTACAATGATCAGTTTTATGCATTTTCTGTCATCCGGTCATTCATAATCTACAGTTGTTATTACTTTTTTGTTGGACCTGTCGTCACAAATGGGTGAAAGATTCCCACAGCGACGTTAAACTCCATAATCACTCAATCACTTGTTGGACCCGAGCGTGAGCCAAAATTATCAGAGAAAAATCAGTAAACCAGGGAATCGAATAACTTTGGTATTAGCATGGTTACCGGTGAGAAAGCAGACGAGATCAGATTGCTTATTTCTATTGTTATTATCAATGTTGGCAGCCAGATAGTTTTCTATTGATGTGTATCGGTTAAGAAAATAGTACTCAAAATTGGGTGCTTATTATAACTTTGTTCCAATGAGAGCATGGCATGATTTGTACAAGTATTGGATTAATGCATTTGAACTGTAAATTGCTTTCCAAAAAGAAATAAGCATAAGAGGTTTCTGGCTGCGAAAAGATTTGTACATTTTAGTCTAAACAAAAATTGTTTCCATTTTCATTGCTTCACCTTTCATTTATGTTTGTTTTACATCATCACAAAGAACTCTTTCATATGTACATTCTTGAGAATTCCAGTAATAAATGTTTCAAAATAAGTAAAAACTGGCCTACTTTATACTTTCTGTAGAGGATTGTGAAGGAACAGCTGTAGATACGTGGAGCCAACATGAAGCATAAAAAAGTAGTCCTTGGGCCAGGACGATTGACTATGACCTTGGGTGGCAAAACCTGACTGGTATCAATATTTCTGTTGTCTAGAGTACAGCAACCAGGTCTGGATTTGGGTAGGGGGATTCGCCCCAAAAGCTAGAAAACCTCTGTTGGTGTGGTTAGATACTCTGAGGGTTGTGTATGAACACCTGGGTGGATGTTAGGGGTCGGACGAGTCCTAAATATTGGACTCGAGTACCCGGGTGTTACGACCCGACCCGGACTCGAGTACCTGAGGTTTATCTTTATGTTGCATACTTAAGCATTAAAGTTATTAGTAGAAGTAGTAGAAGAGAATAAACCAATATAGTGGTGTAGTAACTTTGCAATGTATTAAATTTGTGTCGTAGTAAAGCTCACTGCCGCCTGGTATATTGACGCAGATCTGTTTACGAGGACATGTTACCTCACTATTCCGGAAAGGATTACAGCGAAACGATATAAGTTGATGGAAATATGGTAGTGTAACTTAATTAAACGCATACACTCACATACTAGTATTTTAATTGCCGAAATTGACCAATATATATGAGTTATAATGCAAAGTATATACAATTAGTGTACGTATCATCGCTTTAGAATAGCTAACAAACCTTTCGTGACCTCTCACAACACAGGGAAAGTCCAAGTCAGCAAAACAAATTCAAATGCAAATGACAGAACTCTTTACTGCAGCGAACCATAATTTCAGTTACTAACTACGTGTGCATACACAATATCGGGAGCTCGGAGTTCTATGTTCAAAAGACAAGATAATTATTGCTACTTGGCATGTATTATATAAAATATATTGAGTTATTTCCCTTAGTCGGGTACTCGAGTCCTAATAATTCGAGTACCCGTCCGACCCCTAGACAGGGTATGTGAGAATATACTTTACAAAATATACATAGTTTTCTTAATATACTTATTTCTCGGGACTTAAATAACTGCCGAAATGTATATACACTAGAGTTCTTGTAATACTCCAAGCTGAGTTCCAAAATTTTGTAGAAATATTCCACACAAAAATATCTTCAGCGCCTTAATTAATTTCATTGAGTATATCTAAAGTATGTAATTAAACTTAAACCTTTGTTAATTTCTGCTGGTTGTAGAGTAGAGGAAACGAAAGAAGATTTTCAATACCCGGTATAGGAAACGTTTACACCCACCCCAAGAGTCCATCCAGCCATATGAATGATTCCCACGAGCGTCACGGTTACACAGCCAATGGTAGCGGTTGCTAGGAAACCAATGATAATGTTTTCCGTTGCTAAGACGAGAATAGGTAACGCCAGACAAATTCCAATAACGATCCCTTTTTTTGCAGAGTCTGACAGCGTCTGGAACATATGTCTTATATTTCAATTCGTATATTAGAAAAATCTTGTAAAAAATCATACAAGTTGTCAAAACATCCTGTCGATAAATTAACAGAAAACAGTGTATGTGGTATATTAGCATATAGTATATAGTATATATATTAAAGCATTCATTCCTATTTTTACAGATATGCCCTACTGATCAGTGAAGATAAATTGTGAGCTTTCTTTTGTACGTCACTCCAAACGGGCTTACTTCAATGACACTGCACGGAATTATGTTTTCTTGGTTTTTATTATTATATATTATGTAAAGTAGTGTCAATAATTATTACCTTTTGCCTTTTAAACTTGTGCCACTCATTACCGGTACCCGGGGTGCATTGGAAACCACCTCTCAAAGATGGCGGCATTTTAGCAATCTGAAAAGAAACCGCGATACCTGTGTGGTTGAACATGAATCCTGAGTATTCCAAGTTCCTAAGTCCTAACGTATTTCTACATGTGAACATTCTGCACATTAATTATCTGTACGATAATGTTAGGGCATGGAACACGTCGATGTTTGCTAATATAAGGACCTTTAGGCCTAGTAGTATCTATAAGTGGCGAAATTCTGTGGTGGGTGTCGCCGTGTGCATTTGACATGTATGTTAGTTAAGCTGGTCTTCATTCCTTTTAGTTCTACCTCTTCTGTTATGAATTTTTCCCAGGCATTGAACACGGGTAATCAGAGAGTGGGTCCTAGTTTCCCCGTCTGCATCGTAGTCCGCACCACCACGGCAGCATAGCGTAGTCGTGTCCCGTACTCAATTCCTGCATAAGAAACAGCAGTTCTGTTTATCTCTTGTACCTAAGTCTCTCTAAAGAGAAATAAATCTATGCAACTCTGAAAAAGGCTAGCAAATTCCTGCGTTGTGGTCTGCACCATAATATACATTATTCACCGTAGGATACCCTGTATTCACAAAAACGGAAGTTGCGTAAAGCAACCTACCATTTCTGCCATGTACAGTCGAATGACTGCTGAAGGTAAATTATACGAATAGCAAAAATATAACATATTTCGAGAGAGAGAGAGAGAGAGAGAGAGAGAGAGAGAGAGAGAGAGAGAGAGAGAGAGAGAGAGAGAGAGAGAGAGAGAGAAAAACGCACTTTCATATGCATATAAATTTCAACACGTTTGCAAAGAAAAGGTTATGTTGACTGCTTTTGACAAGTCAGACGTAGATCTACTGGGTCCACTCTACAACTCCCTGTGCAACTACCAGTACAGTACACAAATATTACTAGTACTACTAGTACAGTCGCGTCGCAACTACCAAAGAAGCGTACAGTGAGTTATATAGGTGATATTTACTAAACACGATACTTATAGTAACTGATCAACGCAGCAATTGTTGTCTTCATAACTTTCTTTTAGTATTTAATAGCATAATTTACATAGCTCCATTGAAACTTAGATACAACTGATGAACTTGACCAAATCGATCAAAATATATGCGTATGATATCGATGCCTTATTTGAATGAACCAACTATGTTAACCAAGCCCCCTTTTCACAACAGCCTCCTAACTAGACATCTAGCATAGCAAACAAATGATTGCATAGTTGTACCACGGTCTAATAGGTTGTGTATTAGAATGGTTAAACCATGAAACAGGCTAGTCAAATAAATGTCCTATCCAAATTGTCCCAGGATTTCGGTCTATCGTCCTCATGTGCGTCGTACTGTAGTCTATTCCTAAGTCAGTTCGTACGCCATGCGTATTGGTAATACATGTAGTATTCGTGGGCTTCTCTTGGTATATCAGTCATATCACCAATGGAAAATCTGCTTACCTTGTTTGCCGCTGACATTCCGCGTGTCGAGGAGATCCTTTGAGAAGCCGATGTTTGTCCCGTGCTTCTTGTACTGCCACGATTGGCTACCACTGTATCTATCATGTAACCAATAGGAAAGCCCGGTCTGGAAAGGGAAGCAATTCATTACAACTTCCGGTAAGGTGACTGTGATTGCTATTCTGGTCCCTGGAAAGGGTGAGGTGAGGGTAAGATTCTCGAATTGCAGTTATGTTAACTGTGACTAATTATATTATATAGAATCCATACATATTTTTTCAACCGCCTATGATTTGGCATGAGCCAGATTCACCCAATAATAGCGCCACATTAGTATACCCCTGGTGAATGAATGAATTAGTGTGCACTCCGTGGCCTTCTCAACTCCCTGGGGAGTCTCACACTAAAACAATGATGATCTCTTACCTCGATGTATCTGTAGAAGTTGTCCAAGTCCTGGGTAGCGTCATACAGGTGTGAGTTGGCTCGAATAAAGGTCGTCATATGCAACTCTGATATCGGAATACCGAGATGTGTGTTGTTATAACGGGGGTCCGTACTTTCAGCCTGATACGCAGTTGTGGATTAAAAGGGCATTTCGTTAATATTTTGGACAATAAAGCATGCACTGTAGGACAAGCACTAATTCTGAAAGACATGCAACCATATAACGAATTTAGTGTGATATTGCTACACATGTATGAGCATGGTCGTTGGTTTCGCTTCCTTTAGAAGTAATGATTGGTACTGTTGTCATTAATATAATACTCGGTTGGTTATATATTACAAGGTTAAATTATATATGGTGAGTAGGCGAATTGCTTTGCCTGCTTCCATTACCCATTTCACGGCCTGTATTAGTAATAATAGCAATTGCATTTACATAGCGCATAGCGTTGGCGTTAACCTGTGAATAACATAAATGTATGGAAAGGCTCTTTACAAATATTCATGACTTTGAAGACTAACCAAAGTAGCTAAGCTCGTTCATAATATTTTAATTTAATTTTTAATGTATTTCTTTTTACATAAAATATTCAAAGTGACCCTTACTTTCATGAAGACATCAAAGTCGCTAATGAAGCATTTCACATCATTAAAACCAGTTGTAGAGTTCCGTCTCATCTTCAGAGGTTGGCTCTCGGAGTTGGACATATTGCGTAGCTTCGTACACAGACTCTTAAAGAAATATAGGCATGCATATTAATGTATTGAATCGGAAATCGAAACGTGAATAAATATGTGTTTCTCTCCGTGTAGGAAGCAAACCGATATGCCTTTGAAAGCAGTGTATGTGCCTAATGTAGGAGGGAGAGGGTTGCTATGAGTAGGGAGAGGGTAAACATTAGTAGGGAGAGGGTAAACATTAGTATGAGGGTAAACATGAGTAGGGTGAGGGTAAACATGAGTAGGGTGAGGGTAAACATTAGTAGGGTGAGGGTAAACATGAGTAGGAAGAGGTTACTGTGAGTACATCTTGGAAATACCGGCGACTATGACTACCTAAAATGCGTCAAATGACGTTAAGCAGGCATACAAGTCGATGTTTCCATGATTATACGAGTAGTGAGAGGGTTTACGTGAGTAGGTATGGGTAATATCAGTATGGAAATGGTTAATATGAGTATGAATATGGTTAAAATGGGTACGGTGGGGTTAATATGAGTAGAGAGAGGGTCAATATAATTATGCGTAGACATAGACGGAGCCGTTTCTCTAACCGGAAATAGCTTTACATATATTTATGTATATAGTAAAAAATACATAATACCCCTATTCAGCAGCTGCTTACCATGAGAGCGTTCTGAGCCGGTTTCGGGTTGAGGTCGAACCCCTCATCCCACATTGTCTTCCCATGGCACTTGAAGTCTGACTTGTGACAAGCAGACAAATCCTGGTTCTTCAGTCCCCAGATTAGATAAACCTCAATGTTCCGATCAAATTTGTTGGGTTTGAACCGATTCCGTCCACGTTCCTTCGCCTTGGCATAATTGTGGTTAGGTTTGTATAACTTTGTCTGAAATATGAACAGTTTAAATTTCCGCTATTATTCTAGATTATTCTAGAACTATTCGTGCTAGCTTCTCATATAAACCTCCTATAGTCCGAGAGCCAGATTCTCGTAGGAGCTCTAAATCCAATTTTACCCTACACAGCCCGGTCCGTCAAGTTTCTTGCCATTTTCTGATGCATATATGGCTGCTGTTTACGAATCCGGACGCTGCACCAAAATTTGACCCTGCGAAAGTACTCATTTGAGGTCAAATCCAAGATGGCCGACACAATTTTCAACGTTTTATAAAAAGTGCCTTTTTAGTTGTCGCATAATTAATTCTCAATCGATTTCAGTCAGAATAGTCACAAACGGATCAGAGAATGATTGTCTTCCACATGGGAATTAAACAAATGTCCTCAATATAACTTATGTTAAAAATAAAATGCGTTTTTCCTCAAAAAATGCAAATATTTGCATTTTGACTCGAAACCTTTAATTCTACAGAAATAAATTGAGGGTCCATAACAAAAATTATGATATGTGCTGATAAAGGATATATGTGGCCATTCAATTGCCAAATTAATTACTTTCAGGATAAAAAAAAATATGGCCCACTGTCTCGTATTATCCCATTGCGGGTGCATGCGTGTTAGTCAGGGTTGTTAGGGCATTATAGGAGCCTTTTGGTTTAGAGTGTTCCACAAGCACCAAATTAGGCCCAGATGTCGTCCATACCATATTATTTCGATTTCTGACGGGCTCCAAGATGGGCGACTTCCGGGGCCGCCATATTGGCAAAATCCAATATGGCTACTACCTGTTTCAATGATTAGTCATAGTTAAAAATGCAAAAGGGCTAGAATCATGAACAATACCACTATTAAAGGGTATTTGTGGTCAGTGAGTCCAATTCT
>JAULBP010091638.1:0-12124 GCA_032355345.1 Lepetodrilus pustulosus | reverse complement strand
CTCCTTTTGGCTCTCCTCTTCTCCTTGGTGTCTTCCTCTTCGTACATCTCATGCACTGAGCAGTACAAGTCCATTATCGTAAAGCTTTCATAGGGAAGACTCGCCATGTTCTCTGAAGATGATGCTAGTGTTGAAACTGGAAGAAGTTCAGGATAGTTTTACTTTTCTCTGAACTTGATGTGAATATTGCAGCTTGAAGACGTCCAGAATATGTATACCGTTCTGTGGATCTGAAGCGAAGATGGACCTAGAAGAAGTCCTAGACGCGCATAACCAATGGTGTAAATTGCATACCGTATATGTAACACAATGCTGACGTAGCAAAAATGTCATACAGATGAAATCACATCGTCATATATGACGTGCACGTGTATATGCCAATCATGAAGCCGCGGGAACTTTGTGGTAATAATCAGCAGAAATATCACCTGGAACCGGTCTCATCACAACTAACGTTCACTCTCCATTCATATTGTGCGTATAAAGCTGGATATGTTTGAATATAGACCGGTTGTCAGGGTTATTGGTATTAGGGTTATCAAATAGTAGGTATGCATTCCACTTACTAAATAATGTGAACCAGCCTTGGCCGAGATACTCTGCAATCAATGGCCAGCTGATCGCCGATATGACAGTCATAGCCTATCGGCCCATGTCATGAATACATACAATACATGGAATCTGAACATTAGCAGGATGCATCGTCAGGGCTATTATTATCAGGTTTCAAGAATATTGGGCAACTATTATGAAAAAGAACAAATAATATTATTTCAAGCCTGAGTTTGCAAGCTAATAAGAAGTAAAAATTAATACAGCAAGTCAAAACCATACTTTTGGCATGTTCATAATTTGAATTTCCTCCCCATTTGGACTTGAGATCCGTGTTCAGCATTATTTTATTCATATCATGTCGAGCATTATTTGGGTGCAGCTGCCTTACTTGACAAGTTGTACCAGGCCAGATTTTGACCAGCTGGCTTGGCTGTATTAGAAATTCATTAGAAATTAACCCACAAAACATAACCATAGATACCTGACGTTATTAACTGGATCAGAGCCGACCCTTTAGCTCTGTTGTAAAACAAATGTTGATTAAGACGTTGACTGATTTTCCATGATGAATGGTTTAAATAAACTTGGCAATGATGCCAACATCTCATTCTAATAATGCTAATAATAAAAATAGAAGTATCATATAAAATAATATCCTAATCCCAGAAAATCAAAGGACCATACGGAATATCAACCACATATAAACATCTCTAAATGTGATCATAATGGTACACAATATTTATTTTACAAATGTCGGGAGGCTTTTTCTCGAAACGTCCTTACAATCTTCTTAGACTAAGAACGTGCGTTACATGTACATAATCCTGATATACAAATCGTTAAGCTAATTTTGTTGTACGATCATAAGAACGTTTCAAGACTAGGTCCCTAGAACTGTTGATATAGGGTCTACTTGTATTTGAATGTGATAGGCCAAGGACGTTTAATGGAAATTGTTCACCTTACCTGTCCCTAGCAAAAGACAGGTTTGGTGTCACTAAGAATATTTTGTTCAGTTGATGGCTATTTCCTTAACCGAGTAATAAGTTAACATTCATAATATATACTAATTCCTGTTTATTTGCCACATTAGGCAATATGTATTAATCACATGTACGGTAAGTGTTACAGATTTCGTGAATGCCATATACATGTACAATCAAACATATTACTCTGGCTCGTTTTTTTTCTACAAATAATATATTAATTTATCTGAATATTGCCAAATCTCACTTGTTCCAATACATATCAACAGTCGAATACAATTTAGTATAAACAAACCAAATTATACCTTTAAAATAATTTTACTATGCTACTATATTATATTATATTCCAATAATTTAGCAGATGGAAATATTGAATATATTGGTAGAAACATTTGATGATTTCATATTTATTCAATTTATTTTCATACATTATCATTGCCATATGGAAGGTTATGGGATAATGGTTACAACCTAGTTCATACACGATTGACATACATACATGTTTTTGCTAACATTTCTCTGTTTTAATCTACTGTAGTACATACGGTATGTTCAATAAATCTGTTTCTATGTTGATCTATTCTATAATGTTAATACTGTTTATTAAACATAACAGTAGGCCCCATTTAAGACTACTCAAAGAAAGATAATAACTGTACAATGGACACATGTCTTTTGTATATTAACTGTCTTTGGTCTTACTTTAATTTCCATAGTGTGGCCGTCACAAACATAATTGATATTTATTAATTTAAGATAAAATATAATCGTTTAATCGAATAAAAAAAATGTATTATTAAATGCTTACCAAAAAAAATTCGTTTTCTTAATAATAAAAAAGTAAGTTACATGTACTATAATAATAATTGCTTTTTCGATTATTAACTTAATTTTATTTTATTTTTATATTTAGCATATTTAATCAAGGTCAATCAAAGTTAATTCAATAATAAGGCATCATTACCTTATCAGACTATCAATAAACTATACATAATCTCAGGGAGTGAAAGTAAATCATAATGCATAATTATATTGATTGGTAATATATACTCATATGAAAGGAGACACTGACAATCTGTACCCTCTGTTCGCCTTGTTCTCTAGAAAAAGAAATCTAGACTTGCTTAACTTTTCTAAGTCAGTTATTTTGAATAGGTGTATTTGGGTGAGAACTAAGTTTGACACAGCCTAATGGTATTAATTTTGATAACAAGTTAGTTTATTTTAAGATAAGAGACTAGAATAAACTAATTATAAACTAAAAAAAAATTCTAATTCAAATTACTAATTCAAATATTAAATTTGTAACCTACAATGTATATTGTTATCCCTATAAGCTATTATATAAAAGTTGTTAACATTAATACAAAAAAGGTTTTCCTCCGATTTTAACAATGTCGAATTTAAAACATTTCTGATAATAACTAATATATACTATATGTATACTCAGTCCTTAGTAGATTTACTTCTCCTATGTACATCAATGAGAGGCATACATAACAAGATGTGTAGTTTAATATTAGCAATGCTAAAATGTATATAAGTAATTGCAAACATTGTCTTCAGACGGAACAACTAAGATCACAACAATTACTGAAATGGGATATCGACGAGTTATTCCCTAACTTATTTTGATGAGTATATTTCCATATTTCTATCATGGGAAATGCATAAGTATGGACCTTTGGATGCATTTAAACCACTAGAGATGAGTACATGCATCTAGTTGCCATGTATGGCATGCATTTGGAGAAGAATGAAGGCTATTGCCGGACTTTGATGATCAAATATAAGCAATTTCTGCCTCATTAGAAACGTAATTAAAAAATATATGCACCACTTTCAAATTATACATCCACTCATGTGATAACAGGTATGGGTCACAGAACACAAGGATACCATTAGATATTTTCTAGCTTTTGGGGTGAACTAACTCCTTAGGCCCTTTTCTGGGTTTTGCTGCTGTACTACTACTTCAGTAGTTACTTCAGTAGTTACTTCAGTCTCTGAATCAGTAGTTACGTCAGTCTCTGAATCGGCGCTATGTGACCGCCGAGGCTCCCCCGCACATCCTTTATCCACAGCATCATCGGCCGATCGTGTCATGTGTGTTTCTGAAGTTGGATATTGGTCAATGGCCTTTTTATCCGCCGCAAGACTGGTTGCTGCCCCATTGGTTGCATTTCTATGATCATAGCTTCCACTCGACTGCGGAATATTATCGAGAACATCTCTATTTGCCGTCTTCATGTCTTCAGTTTGTTCTTCAGGTGCACTTTCGTAAACATCTTTTGACAAGATGGATCTGGTCAACTTATAGAATTTAATTGGTTCATTGTCATTGACATTACGTACACGTTTTCCTGTCTTCGAATTAAAAGTTTATGACATATACAATGACTTTTCAACAAGCCAGCGTTTTTCACGAATTTCATTTCCCTGCATCTGATCAAATCGCTTTAATTCACATTCATCACCGCATTCGACCAAGTGTTTTTTCATCAGACAGGTCTCGATGAACAGGATGATAGCCAGACGCTGAATTTCGTACTGCATTTCTCTGTTCTTTGATGTGATGGAACACGTCTCTGCCATCATGGCAATCAGGGCGTTGAGCATGACAAGATATGCGAACAGGGTAAAGAAAACAAACAATGTGTAAGCTAACCACGGTTCTTCTGCTTCGTTGAGAACTTCAACATCTTTGAGACCAATCATCAGGTTGAACATAGTCATGGTCGTCTCTCCAATGGTGGAAAAGCCATCAGGCTTTACGCTAAAAAATACAACATGCATCGAGAATACACAAGAGAAGAACACGATGGTGATTACCACACTAAACCTAATGAAATCTCCTAATATGACTTCTTGCAACATGACGGTGAAAAAGCTGAATTTCTTGATGCCTCTAAGAAAGAATGTCATGAACCACCATCCGCTCAGTATCGCTACTATAAGGAAGTAAGTGTTCGTTGGGGAAAACCAGTACCAGATGGAATCAATGCAAAGGGCCAGTGCAAACACAATAAGAGTAAGCCGATACATGCCATTGTGATGATACTGCTGAAGTTGTTTACACAAGGAGTGTCCATTGCACATTCGTCGCACCTCAAATCCCAATATCAGGGTACCTACGAAAACATTCAAAATGGACATAACGATAAGAATAGGAATGAACAGATTTCTTTGTGCCTCGGAATTATGTGTGTTGCCTACCCTCCCGAAGATATACGCCGTTAAGAACGTCATGAAAACAAAATGA
Organism: Lepetodrilus pustulosus; assembly: GCA_032355345.1. Lineage (NCBI taxonomy): Eukaryota > Metazoa > Mollusca > Gastropoda > Lepetellida > Lepetodrilidae > Lepetodrilus > Lepetodrilus pustulosus. Next base: position 7,321 of record JAULBP010091638.1, on the reverse strand, counting down.
GAAATTCCCCAGCCGACGTACACTTTCCAATACCACCACCACTTCCTCTTGATTATGTACTTCACGATTTGCGTCTCGTCTATGAACTTGAATGCGTTCTTGATATCGAGTTCGCAAATAATTTCTAAGATGGACTTAGCATCGTGTATGGATATCCGCTTAACGTCCATTTCGTTTTCAGTGGTTTTATTTAGAGGAGTTTCAGGTTCTATTCGAGTCAGGTGGTGACGCTTTGGCTTTGGATTCTGTGATGTCTTACTGGAAATCCAATGCTGGAAAGTAGCCATGTCCAGCTCTGTGATATCGTATTTGTGGACCGTGAACAGGCCATCATGCTGATCATATCGACAATACACGCCATTTATTTCCAGGAGAAACGAGAAAATGTCGTGCTGTCCTAAGTCAGTGGCAAGTTGCAGAGGTGTTTGTAGTATGTCATTTGTGAGGTACCACACCTTCATCAAAGAGGATTCTTTACTTGTTTCACATATTTCAACAATCAGTTTCAGAATCTCCATAATTTTGTCATGTTTGTTTGAATACAAATTTGCGTATTTGATCAGCGAATGGACTACAGTGTCACCGTAGTTATTTCGGAAAGTAATTAGATCCTTAATCTCCTTCGTCTGTCCCAGAATTAGGTTTACCAACTTTATATCCAGGGTTAGGACTGCAACGGAAAATGGTAGCTCGCCCATCATGATTGTGTAGTCGAACTTAGATCCCGTCGCTTTAGATTCCATGACTTGGCGGCCGTTATTAACAACAATTTCCTCCCTGAAGAAAGACTTGATGTTTTCTTCGTTGTTCTTGCATATAAGCATGTGAAGAATGGTCTGTCCTTTGTAATCATCACCTTTTCGCGGTATAAGGAGATGCTTAGGATTTAAGTTCGTTATTTTCTCTATTACGTCCTCATCAGCATCATGCCTAACTGCGTACATAAGCATTGTTTCCGTTCCATCGAAAGCGACCGTGTCCCACCATGTGTCAAACTCTTTATACTGCTGGTCTTCTTTCCAACTAAGTAAGCGTTCCAATGTTTTAAGAATGAATTTTTTTCTTTTAAGCGTGATGTCTTCCTTGAGTTTCTGAAGAAGAAAACAATATACATTACTAGGATATTACTTAATAAAGAATATGCATGGTAGAATATGTTATTCGATATAAGGAGTTACGTAAGTATGAATTGAAACATTTTGATTTTAGGACATTGGTAACTAGGAGAGCCACGAAGCGCCTACGCTATTTTCGCGATACTTGGTTCACGATACGATACGTATTGCGATACTAGTTTAATAAAAATTCTTCAAATGGTTTTTTTTACTAATAATACTAATTTGAAATATGTTAACCTCTGTAGCTAAACATATAGCGACGGAGTGTGTGCTTACAGCTTGGATTTATCTACGACGTCTAGCAGAGAAGATGCAGTCTGACATGAGTATTTGACAGGACAGGCATATTTATAACGTTATGTATAATATACTACTAGTATCCAAATAAAATCGGGAATGACATCGAAAATAACGTCACAAATCGTTAACTATGTATTTTGTATTTATTTTTTTGGTATTGTGGTTTGCTTTCAAGAAGCTATCACTAATATCACGACTTGTCAGTTTAGGGCAGGAGGAAACCCGCAACATCCGTAGCGCTGAATGTTGCAGTAAACCTTCCGAGCACCGGCTGGTACTGACAGTCCAACGATGATATCTGTATTGCCACTCTACAGACAGTGCATCCTATCAATATTGCGTAAGGGTGGGATTTGAACTCAGGACCTTTGGACCCATTAGTGAAACGCATCCCATGAAAATTAGAAAATCAGGTGGGCATTTTTCAAAAAGTCTGTAGATACTCAATAAATATTTTTTTTGTCTAATAGTTTCTCAGAAAATTCAATAGAACACAGCGTCAGTAAGATGAAAGGTTAGCAGTGTTAAAATCACACACCTTTTTCATGCAAGACTCACCAAATATTCCAATGTACGAGCAATGTCTAATATTGACTTAACTCCAGCAGATACAACAGCAACAGGCGTGCGACCGAGCTCAGTCAAATCTGCGCTGATATCCATAGCTGAAACACACAAGACAGTGGTCTGTTTCTTGGTGGGGGGAAAGCCTATAATAATTACTTACAATAAGACAGCCAGCTAGGTCTAGTGCAAGATCACTTAATAACGATCTATGCACAGACTACAGATTATCATAATTTTCCATAAATATCTCTACCACCCTTCCCCAATAAATTCAGATATAAAAACCTCCAAAAAGATACCCAATACCTAAAATAACAGAAAAAGTAGACATTTATTTGAGCCAGCTTGGAGTGTAATCTGATTGAACAATTAAGAATCATGTACAAGCAGACATGGTTAGCTACGTAAAATTTGCTTTAAATCAGAATCATCCTGTATCCAGTAAATGTCTACTTTTTCTGTTATTTTAGGTATTGGGTATCTTTTTAGGGTGATTCAAAGGAAGGTGAAGGTCATTAGGATTCCACTCACATGACTCTCCGCCTCTGTGCACTCCGCCAATTCCGCCGGTAACGAATACCTCGATGCCCATCTTGTGTGCAATCAGCATGGTCCCTGACACAGTGGTGCCACCACTCAGACCCTGAAATGTACCACCGACTGAAATCAACACCACTCAGACCCTGAAATGTACCACCGACTGAAATCGACATCACTGAGTCTGTGAAATATACCACTGACTGAAATCAACATCACTGAGTCCGTGAAATATACCACTGACTGAAATCGATATCACTGAGTCCATGAAATGTACCACTCACTGAAATCGACATCACTGAGTCCGTGAAATGTACCACTTACTGAAATCGACAGCACTGAGTCCGTTAAATATACCACTCACTGAGTCCGTGAAATGTACCACTGACTGAAATCAACATCACTGAGTCCGTGAAATGTACCACTGACTGAAATCGACAGCACTGAGTCTGTGAAATGTACCACTGACTGAAATTGACAGCACTGAGTCCGTAAAATGTACCACTGACTGAAATCGACAGCACTGATTCCCTGAAATGTACCACTGACTGAAATCAACATCACTGTTTCCTTGAAATGTACCACTGACTGAAATTGACACCACTTAGGCACTGAAATGTACCACTGATTGAAATCAACACAAGGGGCCCCAATTTGGCTAAGGCTGGTAGTGTATGTTTAAGGAGACACTATATTTAAGAGGATGTCCTTCATCATCTCTGCTACATGCCACTCTAGACACGCCTTGACTGATCCAGTATTGTTGAGTGGAGGTAGAGTGACTAAATCCAACACGTTGTCAACAGAAAAAGAAAAAGACCAGGACAATATCACACAATCTAATAATGACTCCAGAAACATATATATATCTTACCTGTGATAAAACAAATGGGAAATCTCTACGTGATATTTTCACCAATGAATCCTTCTGCGATCCAATCCATTCTATTTCACTGTTCTGTAAGCCTATAAACCAAATAGGAAAATAAGACATGGGTGAACTTCATAGCACTTACAATACCATTACACCAGCATTTTCTCCACCAATGTCATTGTCAAAACTACAAAAACTTTAAAATCTCTTTTAATGAGTAGAATAGAAGATTGTAGTTGATTGGCTAAACTCAGTTGTCAGTTACATAGATAGCAAAATATATTCAAAATGTAAATGTATATTCTATGCAAACTTTGCACCAATTGTTACCAACCCAAAATATTCACTAACGTATTATTGTATGTAATTAGTAAAATATGCAATTAGGATTTTTTTAAATGTAATTTCCGCATTTATGTAAACTAAAACTGTACATGGACACGAGACCAAAATCCCAATTTTGATTGAATTATTGCTTTACATAGCAGCGGGAATATCTCACCCACAGACGATGACCTAAATATACGAAAATAAACTACTATCATTATAGTACTATTGCTTGTAGTTGATTGGCTAAACTTACCGACATGAACCTTGCCCTTTATCACTGCCACTGTGGCAGGAACGCTGCCATTCTCCCTCACCACCACCTCCACGTCCTGAGCGGTTCTGAACAAATAATCGTAGCCATGCGAAATGAAATGCTCCTTTTTTTAGTCTCTGTCAGCGGGGTTACCCCTTTAGCTCATTCGATCCAGGCAAATCTGGTTATAGTTGTAGGGCCAGCATGGTGCTGTTACAATAGCACCAAACTTTGTACTGGGATTCAAACTAGAGTTGCTGGAGTGCAAGTCCAATACTCTACCAACCGAGCCAAAGGGGTGAGCAAGCCCACTGACTGAGGCCAAAAGGAGAACTAAATATCACACAGGTATGATACCATTCAATGTTCATTAAAATAGTAGTCTGATGTATGTTTATAGAAAACAAAACTAATTTTTGAACAGCATGACATGTATATTTTATTCATTTAAAAATGTATTTATTTTAAAATTATGCCATAATATTTGTTAGCTTTCCAGTGTGGATGGGTTTTTACAAGATAATAAATAAATCCATTGTCAATCCAACAATCTGATTGGTCCACATCATCCCAAATTATTGTGTTCTTACTTCGATGAACTAAATTTTGTTAAGTCACGTATACATGATGTCATCTATACTTGACATCAGCAAAGGATTGTTGAAAATATTCATGTGCTGTTCCTGAAATATTGACTAAATACATTGATGCATCATGTTAAGACTTTTAAATCAAAGGAGTAATTTATTTATAAGAATTAACTGTAATTTTTAGTACGTTCATCGAGGTATGAATGTAAAAACCTTGATGAACGTAATAAAAATGACAGTCAATCCTGAAATATTTTTCGTACACCCCGAGATCAAAGAAAGCAAATTTACGAAAAATGTTGCCAAAATATTTTTCTAACATGCAAGCCGACAGCAGCTGCAATGGCATGTCCATTTTATAAGTCACAACTTTTACCTTCAGACAAGCCAGGGTGTACGACTTTTTATACATGACATCTCTCAACCAATGAAATCGCTAGAATTGTTGCATATCTTTGATAATTGTTCTTACTGTACATTAGCAGGGTAGGGCATGCCATGTGTTATGATGGTGCTTTCAAGGGCAACAACTGGCCTCCCATAATGCAATGCATCCAACACTTCTTCCGTGACTTTGAACAGATCTGCAATATTATTTGTGAAATCATTGTTAAAAAATTAGATTAATTGATGTTCAATTAACCCTCTCCCTGCTGGAATATGCACAAACACATCTCTTTATGGCATCTCTGGTTGCCTGCAGCAGGGAGAGGGTTAAGCTGTTTTATAATCTTCTATTCAGAGGATACAGGGCTTTAGATTATCATGATTAAAATTAGTGTTCGTAAAAACGATCACTATAATTTTAAAGATTACTTTACCACTAAAGATGAAGCTTTTACATGTTACATATGTGGCACAACATTAAAATTAATCTTAAAATAATAATAAATAAATGCCTACATCCTTAACTCTTTCCATGTTGAAGGCAACTGGAGATGCCATAAAGATTACTGCCAGTACCTAACCCAGTAGGGAGAGGGTTAAATATTAAAAACACATTGTCAGTAGTTGGTCGTTTCACACACCCTGCTGCACTAGGGTGGCACACTTCCTCCCGCAATGATGTATGCGCACAATGGAGCATGCAACCTTCCATGGCTATTCTCAGTAAATAGTTTGTGGAATAAAAATAAATAAAAAACGATACCATTTCTTATTTTGTATCACCTTTTCAAGATATAAAATTCAGATATTTTGCATCAATAATAAAGAAAATCTATAAGGTATCAGATGAAAAATGTATGTTAGAGCTTGACCCGGTCCCAAGTTTACGAAACGTTTTGAGTATGCTTTCATGCTCAAGCTCAAATTCAAATGAGGATTTGTGAACTGAGTTGAGCATGAAATCGTAATCGATAGGTTTCGTATTCTCAGAGCCAAGGCGTGACCAGCCTTTCCACTAATTGGATCTGGCTGTGACATCGCGCTGCAAAAACAAAAGTGAAATCACCGAATCTTCAATGATCATGATAAGTTACCTTCATGAAAACCTGTGAATTTGGCTTCAGCCTGTGACACGTGCGAGTGGTTTCGACATTGTCTTAGCAGGCTACTGCTCGCATTTCCATGGCAACAGATCTTCCTGACCAATCCACTGCACAGGAACGTACATCTCCGACATGCGACCACAGACATGGCTTGTCCTTATCCATCAAGCCTGTGGAGAACAGCAGCATTGAATTTTGAAACAGTACACATTTTACCCATCAAGTGTGTGAAAATAAGTTTACCGTAATTACTCTAGTAATTCCAACAGCAGAAAATAAAATTGTAGCTGTTTGAATTATTAGATAAAGGTGAAAATTTTAAATGATCTGTGTTCGTATTATTAGGGACAACACAATTAAAGTATAAATATGGCTGTAATTAAAATGGTAAATAAATAAAGGATTTCTTTTAAAAATATTCTTTTAATTTTAAAAATGACTGTTCTAATATTTAGAAAATTAAGATTTAAAAAAACAAATGATCATATTCATATTTTTTGTCAATTAATTTAGGTGTTCGAATTACTAGAGTGATTACGGTATTGTTTGAGCATATGTGCTACTTGAAGCAACATATACACTGATACACATGATACAGTGGACAGGTGTATAGACTACAGATATCAGGTGTGTATAGCTCAGCTGCCTATAACTACAATGTACTCAGGTATGCAGATGCATTCACATTAATTTCCAGTTCTATGACTAATGGCTGTTATGAAAAGCACACTTTGAGTATTAGGTTTGTTTCGGACATAAGTATGAACGAAAGATGACTCAAATCCAAGATAGACATATCCTTAAATTAAAGGGCAAGAAAACAATGAATTAAATGTCTCTTTTTTTTTCAATATATATTGCTTTCTAAAAATAGTTTACATTATTCCCTTCTCAACCATATAGAATTTTACATAATTTTTCAGTTCTTTGTATTCTATTTATTTTATTGAAGTTCACGAATAAGAACCGCTCGATCAAGGAAATGAAAACATGCCTTGCTTATCTCCCCCTGACCACTGGGTACCGCAAGACTTTTGGCGCAATAATTGACCAATGAAAAGCTGCAACCAGCGACAACTGTATGAGAGTCTACATCGATCAGCCAGCGTTTACATCGATATGAAAGATGGCATTACTAGGGCACCGTAGGTTGTTCAAAAAGGGAAGTCACTCCCAAGATATTATTGTCTGCATTGAGAGATTAATTAACCCCGAGATTTTCGAGTAAATTCAGTTCTATTTAACATGTTTGCAGATGAAAT
>JAULBP010091627.1:0-12125 GCA_032355345.1 Lepetodrilus pustulosus | reverse complement strand
TCTCTCTCTCTCTCTCTCTCTCTCTCTCTCTCTCTCTCTCTCTCTCTCTCTCTCTCTCTCTCTCTCTCTCTCTGATTCCATTTACTGTATACCTATATGTTCCATGGAATTCAGGACATGTATCATCGTATTCTATTTGCCAGCATGAACTGTGAACATGAAACACATCATAGCGGAGTAGCCAGTCTACATATCAAGTATCTTACTTCTAACTCGCTGGCTTTTTTAAATAGGTAGATAACACTTTCCTTTCTTTGATAAACCAGGCCACTACTCGAAGAAAGCTAGATATAGTATCCAACAAGGTTGTGTTGCATTATAGTGTAACTCAAAGTGAACGTTATAGATTATAGTAATAAACACAAACCCATATAATTACCAATTCTAGGTTTTCATGTTAAGTACGAGTATATATTACATCTCTCAAAATTAGGAGTCATTTCTGACTACAGTTCCCGTCCACCTTCATGATCTTCAAATCAATGGTGGCATTCCACTTCTAGCTGGTAGCATAATCATTCTGGCGGGTACAATATCACGCTTATGTTTGGTGGTGTTACTCACTCTGGTTGGTATCATATATAGCTGGTATAGCAGGTTATGCTTTAGGGTATCCCTTCACGAAGCTCTCTTATCCACTAAGAGACCATAGCACTCTCTTTGTCGATAGCTAATGCACTGCTAAGATAGCGCTATGGTTTCTTAGAGGATAAGAGAGCTTCGTGAAAGGATATCCTGGCTAGTAGTCTGACTTCTCCCTGGTCTTAAATGTGTTTATAGTAGGTGGCATCATTATACGTCTGGGTATCCTTTAACGGCTCTCTTATCCACTAAGAGACCATAGGCCTCTCTTTGCCGATAGCTAGTGCACTGCAAAGAGAATGGTATGTCGTATGGTCTCTTAGTGGATAAGAGAACTTTGTGAAAGGATATATCAGGTAACTGTAGATACGTTTGTGAAAATAAACCATTATATTTTGTTATGTATTTTATATAACCAACAAATACATGTTTTACTTGAATCTGTAAACTAAATTGTAAATTACACTATTTTAATAGATTTATCACTTCTACTAAATGACAATGAAGATTTAATAAATGTTCAAAATGAACACCAAAAAAAGTTACCGCTGTAACCGCTTTATATAGATGAATATAAAACAAAAAAGCATTCGCATAAACATTTTGAAAATATTGTTCATAAAAATACAGCTTTAGATACACATGTAAAATATCTTTTCATTTCTCTTTCCTCTTGTGTACATACTATTCTATCATCTTCTGTATTATGTTATGTTATTGAAATTAATATTATGTAACTACTCAGGAACGGACTTTTCCTAAGTTGGTATAACTTGTGTCCAATCCTTTTCCTTTGTGAATAAAATATACCCTTGGGTAGCATAGTACTGGCTGGTAACCGTATGCTTAAGGTTGGTTGTACTATGTGCTTCTGGCCAGAATAAACATTCTGGATGACGTTTTCTGGGTGGTGGAATTTGATTTCCGGCTGGTAGCACAATACTGTTTGGTAGCATTATGCTTCTCTCCGGTAGCATTATATTTCTGACTGGTAGCATTAAGTTTCTCGCAGATTATCAGTATGTTTCAGGCTTGTAGCAATGGCGTCTAGCTGTGCGTATGTTTCTCCTCTTACGGTACAGGCCTCTACCTAGCAGACACCTAGAACGCTCTTCGGTGGATGAGAAACGTTGACCATATCAAGTCTATGTACATACGCTACTCATTCCACAACACGAGATCAGCCAATTTGTTTATGTATGAAGTGAATGTGTATTTTGATTTCTTTTTTCTTTTTCCATATCTTAACCCGCAGAGGCACTGCCAAGAACCGAGATAAAAACGAAAACACGAAAAATACATCTCTGACAAGAAGATGGCGCCCCGGAGCGAGTTGGAGCAAAGTGTTTAGCTGTGCCAGCAGACTTAGGAAGACGTACAGAATGTAAACAACTGGGTCAGACGGACATGACAAAGTGTTCACAGTTAATTGAATTTGCATAAATATTTAATAATGTGATGATACCCCACTTGCGTTGGATGATGTTCAAGGTAATAGATTAACGAAGCGCTTGGGTGGTATATATATATATATATATATAACGTGTCATGTGACATGTTACGAACAGACGTAGTTATATAGACAGGTACTTGGTAGACCTACGTGCAAGGCTTGTTATTTCAAGACAAAATGTATGATTGGCGGGCAATGGAGCTACATACCACACGCAACTGATAGTAATAGTGTACACTATTATCTTTAACTTGATTGCACATGAAACGGTAGTAGCACTGTGGAGGTAAAGCCGGTACTCGTCAAACGAGCGCAGTACAATTGGAAGCATCTGTATAGATATCAAGGTCAGATGATTGCAATTAAATTCTAAGAGTTTGTAGGAACTGAAACATTTAATTTCTTCTTTACAGTTCCTCTTATCTTGTGATCAACCCTTGCAATAACATTTCCATGAAAATGGTCGTCATTTTAAGAAACGCCATTTGTTCTGCTAGTGGTTAAAGATGTTTTTCTCACAGTGTGTCACTTTTGATATTTATGCACGTTACAGTGTACACCCAATCCTTGCGGCGAGGTAAAATAACGCATTGATGTCTGCTCTTATCAGGAAACAACTGCAAATGCCGAAAGTAAAACGTGATTTACTTTCCCTTTATCTCTTCAGCATTGCCACTCTACGATGCAAGTGTACACCGTACAGACATTTATGAGAAGGTCTTCGAAGCAGGTATGGGAAACATGCATCTATATGTTTCAGTGCATGGTTATACAGGCTTTAAAAATAGGCTTCACAATTATCCCTACCCATGACCAGGGTCCGTCAATCATAGTCCACTAATTGCCCGAACACTTCCTCTGCTAGGGGGAACCAAAGCAATCCAGAGTTATTGGAGCGATGAGGAAGTAGCGGGAATCGAGGATATTCTTCGGCATATTCCTTCAGGTCCGCAGGATAACGTCCTGCGTCCAATGAGTCAAGAGTTCTGGACATCCAAGACCAGGTTCAATTCCCACACCAGAATCGTGCGCACACAAGCAAAGCCTGGACATGGATGGCACTCATGTCGGCAGCTAATTGAAGAAACAATATCATTAACGAGGCTCGCAGTCTTGATTTATGTTCACGAAATGCGGAAGCTGCATGGTCGTGTTTATCTTGCGTGTTTATACTGAGTGGCCACGATTCCGTAGAGCCGCATTGTCCACCGCATAGATTGGGGTACGAGTACACCATAAATACATCGGAAAGAGAATTGTATAGTGTTTCGAAACGGGACCAATCTTAATCTGTTCTGGAATCGGTCGGGCATGATATGGTCCAATACAATTACAGATATGTCGAAAGCAATTTCAGCATCCTCTATAACAAACGCCATGTACGTCTTTACATAAAATGGCCCTTAACAATCAGTATCATTTAGCTCCGGAGGTTTTCGCTAGAAATGACAAGATGAATAACATTATTTTAAAAAAAAAAGGGTAATTGATTATTACTTCCTTATTAATCTTTGTCTTATTGACATTGGGGCACCCGCGACAATGCTAGTATATCCCTTGTCAACACTTACCAGGTATTCTTGGAATGGTCTATATCTTCAGACTATTTGTAGAACTAAATGCATCGTGTGTTCTTCATAACCCAGTTCCAGATTTAGATACTATATTAAGCCTAAAAACACGTCAGTAGTATCGCATATCGTCAATAGTTGGAAGCAGGGTGTCAATATACATGTTTACTAAACACACTAGCGTATACTACAACACAGACACCCATATATATCTATACCAACAGGGTTGCTTAATCATCGTTTGTGAAATCACAACGTAAGCATACTCGATGCGTCATTTGGACAAGTAGATACTTATGCTTTACAGACAGGTAGATTTCGCTTAAGGCTAAGCCGCTTATTACAACCTCTTCGCATTAACCAGGGGCAATAATTATGTAAACAGACGTTCACCATTTGGCAGCTGCTGAGTACAAAACGTTATAAACAAAACGCTGAAGCTAACTAGGCAGTTGTTCACATTAATAGACATTAATAGGTCGCCAGCAATGTTTATTTGTTCAGAATTGAAGGTTTCTATATTTATACTCGATGTGGGCTGCATCCGTGACTATCGTAATCGAGTTATGGCATTTAATTACCACTCGTCAAGCCAGTGGCAGCACGTGGGTTTGGTAATGAGAGGGTTGAACGTTCTAGCCATCACTTGCATATCACTTGGCTCTGATCTGTGTATAAACATCTTTTATTTATTTGCATATTTAATTCACCGTACTTTTACTCTCGGCAGGTTGTTTATTTATTTTTCATTTCTTTTCTTTTCGGTTCTCTGCTTACAGGAACTGATATGACTAGAGACTGTTAACGTCAGATTTGTTGTATACGTATACGATTTCATTTGAATAACAGCAATCTCATTATATTTTTTTCAAGATTTTGAAAATTGTGCTGACAATTAAAAAAAATATATGTTTGTATTTATTAAACCAAAATATTTATCGGAAATGACTAAACTCCTTGTAAATGTGAAAGCAGAACTGGGTTACTTGATAACATCTAATACTACGTTATGTTACAGTAGCTAAAATTGTTTATTGCTAATATGGCCTTGCAGAAGCCTAAAGTCATTACCCATCAACGACGAGTGTCCAAGGTGTATCTATCGGCAAATAAAGTCACACTACATCTGATAGGTTAATGGCTTCCAATTGGCACCTGTTAAACACTGACCAGCTGGCGACCGTTTGATGTCGACGTCGATGTCCTCTCGGTCAAGCTAGCCACTGGTACAACGCACGTGCTGATTTAACAAACGCTGGATTATCCGTGACAAACAACATCCGTGAATAAAAGGAAATACTAGGACATGTTTGTCTTCCTGGGATGTTCTCTTCCATTAGTCAGTTTGGTTTGACTCTATTCCTTGTCATTATAAAGAAGAAAGAAGAAGGAGGAGGAGAAGAAGAAGAAGAATAAGAAGAAAAAGAAGCAGACGAAGAAGAAGAAGAAGAAGAAGGAGAAGAAGAAGAAGAAAGAAGAAGAAGGAGGATAAATAGCCTATGCATAGTTTAGGAGTGTGTAAGCGATGCATTGAAGCACCCAGTCATATTGAGGAGAATAAGAAGAAGAAGAAGAAGAAGAAGAAGAAGAAGAAAAAAGAAGCAGACGAAGAAGAAGAAGAAGAAGGAGTAGAAGAAGAAAAAGAAGAAGAAGAAGGATAAATAGCCTATGATAGTTTAGGAGTCGTGTGTGTAAGCGATGCATTGAAGCACCCAGTCATATTGACTTATTAATCCTGATACATTTGTATTGTTAATAATAATAATAATAATAATAATAATAATAATGTGCACGTGCCAAATCCAAACTCGAAAGCGTATTCGTAGCGTTGGATTAGTGTGTCCTCATTTTTCATCTCAACACCCTGGGGAGTATGCAATCCATACAAAGAAAAAGCACATATGCAGTTATTTAGAAAACGGTACAACTTTAAATTAGACAAATTATTTATTAATGAATGGACGCTTTATGTAGAGGTTCTTCGTCTTTAAGTAGGTTTTCTATTACGGAAGCTATCAAGAATATAAAGATTCTGTAATCGTGAGGCAGTTTTTCTAAAAGCTTTAAAGGTTGTCTACACGTATTTACATTTGCAGTACTTGTAGGCGTACATCATTATTAAAATGACAATGTATGATGGCATCAGAGAGTCTCAGTGGCTCAGGGGTAATGTATTGAGGCGGTATCTATATATGTACAAACATACAGCACAACCTATATATACATATCTACAAAGAGAAAACGATCAGCATGACGCTACAATTATCCTTTGTAAAAAGCCAGAAACATTGACATCAATGCAGGAAAAGAGAAACACTAGACATGTTTCCTTTGTAATCCCGATAGGATCCGCCGTTAAGGACAAGTATAAAACATGCCGTTTATCTTTAAACACGGAACTTGATCTCCGCATACACGTGAATAAATCGCAGTGAATAAAGGGCTTGATTTTCTGCGTAGATAACTGGCGATAAGGGAATTGGAAGGAGGCCTGGGAGGAATACTGTTCCTGGGTCTTTGAGAGAATATTCCTGTTCTGATATCACGCTGGACAACGTATTCAGATGCCGAGTTCAGATGGCAGATGGTCCATATACACAGGTGGTCTGATATATCCTTATGGACACGGGCGTGTCCAGTTTGAAATCCATTGCTGGTACTGTAAGACAAGGAGACCATTATTTGTTGTGTTAGGGGCAGTAGCGTTCCCTTGGTTATAATATGTTCATACATCAAGCGGTTAGACGTACAGATAATGCCAAGTAGTAATTAGCTGGATGAAATACAGTGTCATCTTCAACAGATAATAATTATTTGGTAAAATATTAAAGGACGAAAAGATATTTAACAAAAAGGTATTTACAACATTCGTGTGCATGTTAAAGGTTTAATATATTAGATGGTTGACCTACATAATGGTCAACAGAATTTCTATCTGAGACTATTTACGTTTAATTTGTCCACCCAAAAGTTATTATTTACTGATGAACATATTCCCCAAATACTCGATAGTTATCACAAATTAAATATTTTATATGAAGTCAGGTTACTGAAGAATTAACTATCTTGTCTTTGATGCATCAACTCATTTATGATCGAACGTAATCGTGTCGTTTTACATTTTAGTCGTACTACTTTGAGGTATGTATGTCCCTTTGCACTAATATAATGAAGCAAAATAAAATACGGTCAGATTCAGGTTGACGACCGCAAGTTTATACGATCGATTCAAACTAAATTTATCATGTGGTTGCATTGGTAGTTTGTCTACCGTAGAGCGGTGGAAATGATTTTGGAAGTAGAAACATAATTTTATGTATGTCAAGTGAAATTACTTTGCAGTTGTAACTAAAAACTAGTCCAAAACAACCATACATATCTGTGATATTCTGCCTTTAAAACATGAACACGGAACATTTGTTCACACGACGAGACTAGATAACAATCAGTATAGCATATGCATTAATAGCAACAACAAACCGTATCAAACGATTTAGATTGGAAATATAAGTGTTACAAGATATTCTATCAGTGCCTGTGTACGTGCTGGGTATTTTAATTATACGATGGTATCCATATCATTGGACATTGGTAAGACGTTATAATTGTCTGTCTGTCTATAGCCGGCGAGGAACTACATTCTGATCAAACCAGTGCATGTTGTTAATTTAAACTCTATATTTGAATATCAACAAGCGTATATTCCTTTGATGCAGGTTTGTGATGGAATGTGAAGAGGTCGTATTATGGATATACATGAAAATATGACCAAGAACCAACCTTAAATAAAAAAAATACTTCCGGGTTTGACTCAAATTGTTTTATAACATCATCCGAGGCCCACATTGAGTATATTTGACTGTCGAGCTCAGTGCGTTGTACAATGAACCATCGATGTGATGTAAAAGCAAACGCTTCTAATCTGGAACAATTCTCACACACCAAAAAAAACGTATATCACAGATCCATGGCTTCCCCCGATGTCTTCCTGGTACAAATGTTAGATTAATTATCATGATGTCAATAACCTGTGTGAGAGTAGGCCAAATGTTACACGAATGAAATAAACTTTATGTATTCTTATTTCTGTCTTGATAGGATTCCTTAATTAAACTAGGCCATTTTGACAAATATTAATCAGCATGCTATTTCGTCTGCTATCATCGACGTGTTTAGAGCATATCCGGTGACACCACGGACCGTACAAAGGCTAGAGTATCATCGGTAGCATTGATTACTTTTCTGTACTATTCGGTCCCAGGTGAGTTGACTATGAACAAAGATTGTGCCATGTTCCAATAGCAATCCCAATGGATCCAACCTCACAGACGGACGTCCAACAAACCAGTCGCAATTTCCCTTTATCTTAAAATTTAATATCAACTCCGCTTTTTATAAATAAATTAGTTTCTTTCGCGTATATTTCAAAGTGTAGTTCAATAGGTGTGTTGCTAATTGAAAAACATTCTTGAAGATAAGGTGTATGCGATGAATGAGGCATCAGTAACAGGTTAGTTGTAGCATTGTAGGGTTACTAAAGCTTTGTTGGGTGGTTCTTGCCACGTGGAAATGGAGACCAGATGGTTGACCATTCGGGTTTAGACCAAGGCTTTACAAGGGCAACAGTCAACTATAACTACCAGGAGGCGAGGTTAAAGTAAAACGGATATCTCCTTGGACGCATTAACAAATGTTTTATTCCGAAGCGTATTCCCACTCGTCATAACAACAATAATAAACGGACAGTGGTAATAATTTGATTAATGTGGAGATTTTCGTCATCCATTGTCCTTTTTTTTCCGAAGCAGTATTGCTGACCAGCGGGTCATTGAGATGGCTGAAAATTAATTATAACTGAATGTCAGGTCAATGAATTAATTTAATTCTATTTCGATACTTGACTCACAATTACTTTTTTCTATCTGTTCAATGCATATAATCTGAGATTAGAATAGATTGATTTACCGTATAAATATATATACTTCGAAAGTCTAAACATGCAAAATATTTATTGAACAAGCAGCTTATTCTATCTTGTTCATATGTTGATATTGAATTGTGGTCATCTACGTAACATCTACACTTATAGTTGATAGAGAATTGTACGGCGATATTGAGGAAGAAAGTAAGTTCATTAGCATTTATACATGCATATGTCAGGTCAGACATAACGTGCACGAGTCTAGTAGAATAGTGGCATTTATTTGGTGGCATTTATGATCATGTATTTATTCACCGTTCTCAGTTAATCTTATGCGTTTTATATATAATATTTATGTGGTTTATACCTATAATGTTTATATTTAGTCTGGTGCTGTACATATCTATATAGAATTAATTTATATTTAATATTACCGTACCTCATAACATTATTACGAGAGGCTGTGTATAACTTTTTATATGTGTCTTTTATAGTTAATATATAGATGCGATTTTATTGTTGTGCATATATACTTGTGGTGCATACCAGGTAGGTGAGACGTAAATACATTATATGTCTGTCCTAATGGATATGTAACAATTATATTCTATATACTATTTAATTAGTTATTTTCAAAAAGGGAACATGGACCCAAATATCATGATTTCTTACGGTTCGGTCTAATATTACTAATTCTGACCGCCTACAATTAATTATAGATATAACACACTTGAACGTTGTGAAAAAACGATTATATAATATTAAAATTTATTAATAATACTGTAGAATAAAATATGAATACTTGTTAGCATACCTCCTAGGAAAGTGGTATTGTGTTAATGACAGTGTGCCTCCAGAGGACCAGGTGTCGTCCACAGTTAGTGAAGGATTATAGGACCAGGTGTCGTCCACAGTTAGTGAAGGATTATATATAGAAAAACACATCACCTTCGTCTCACCCTAGTTGTATATTGCAACTATTGGAATATCGGTAATTGTATACTAAAGGAGAGAGGGGACGCTGGGACGGCTGGGTAGTAATTTCGGGTTCCTATAGCTGGTGTTCGGGAGGTTAAGGGTGTTTGGAAACTAAGGGAGAGTTCAGGGAATATGCAGGTAGAATAGAACAGTTTATTCTCATAAATAACCGCATCATGTGATTTTTATGGGAAAATGATGAAACAAATGCACGATTCAATCTACTTACTGCCTCACTGATATATTTAGTTATGCTCTAACATGTGAAAACAACTGATATTTTCATACATGTGTGTGGAAAATAACGCGGTTTATTTCATCGTCTTTTATTGGATTTATTTTGGTAATGAATACGGTGTTATTGCGGTTCTCAAAGTTGAGCAATTCCTGCAGTCTGTGCTATCTATTACGAAAAGGGACATTAAAAATGTGATGTCTGTGTACCCTATGTGCACGTACCATCCTTGGTGTAACACATAGTAACATACATCTGGCTTGTTTCTCTTCCTATTATAAACCGATCACAGAAATAGCACTTGTATACGCCATACATCTCAAACTCGCTCATTTGTAAAGCCTTCTCGGCATTTAGCACAATTTTACATAGTATTTGGAACAGGTCCAGAACATGGTGTAAGTTGTCACTAGACATCTCCGCATTACGTCCAGAACCACATGATATGTCTGATGTATCAAGAAATTAGATTCAAACGCATTCCACGGCGGGTTTGTGGATCCGTATCGAATCGGACTCGTTGACAGCATTATCGTAAAAATTATTATAGAATATTTAAAAGCCTTATAGAGATTTTCCGCCATGAAGATGTCGGCAAGCGGGGTGAGGGGATGCTTGACTGCCGTTGAGTGCTGACTATAAAGTGTTAATGTGTTAAGACTGGCGTTTGAGAGCAACCTACGTGTAAGTATCAATATTGATGTACTATACACGAGCTCGCGACAGCGTGTACTGACAGTGTACTGCACAGAATTTGAACATTAGCCAAATCGTGTTGTTCTTCTTTTTACGAGGAATGATAATATCGGAAAGAAATGTGGAGTATTTTGATATTATTTACAGAAGTACATCAGAAAGGTATATCAGTGATGGACCGCCATGTTGGCAGATGACAGCGGACGTTATGTCAGAATTGAGTATAGCTAGAAGTAACTTTACAAAGTAGTTCTAATTCAAGGTACACGCTCTGGAATCTAACCCTGACGTTCGTGCCAGTAGTACGTATGCCTGTGTCATGATCAGAATCTTAGAAAATATCCTCGAATTGTGGCATGTGACAAAACTGATCTAATACCTATTAACAGTACTGGTATGTATCTAACACTCGCTGGCCTTACATCCTAATGGATCTTTCGAAGGAAATGTAGGGCTTGCTATGTATTACATTGCTTTTCTGCTCGTTATCACCTTTGTTGTCATGTTCTGACCGCTCAGTGATAACTACTCTAAACATAGGTTACCGCTCCTCATTGGTTTATTTTTGACGAATTCAAAAGTAGCGCTATGAGGATGTCATGAAGCACAATGTTGTTATTATTATTATTATTATTATTATTATTATTATTATTTATTATTATTATTATTATTATTATTATTATTATTATTATTATCAATGTTATTATTATTATTATTATATTATTATTATCATTATTATTATTATTATTATATTATTATTATTATTATTATTAGCTTCTTCATCATCATTATCATCAGCATTATTATTATAATTATTATTATTATTATTATTATTATTATTATTATTATTATTATAGTAACTACTGTACATATAGAATGAATCCATGTATTGCCAATAACCAATAGCTAAAAGGAAAACATACGAAACCTCCACTGAAATAGCCCAGTTTCCTATACACCTTGACCAGGCAGACCATCCAGCAACAGTTCCGGATCATCAGAGTCAATGCTTCACGTCTGCCAAAGCATCTGGTAGCTTCTCATGATCAGTGATTTAGCGCACAAAGGAAGGGAACAGAGATCCAGATCGCTCGCTGGACTTAAATAGCTGTGAGTTATTGTTGTAGGGTAGTACTGGCAACGTTTCCGCTGAGTCGTACATTATGATGGATCGAGCGATAAAAAAAACCCAAAAGATACCGATATTCTGTACAACTGGGAGAGTATCGTCTTCCGTGCTTGAAGATATGTCAGATCTGCGTTGGTTCATCGTTCTTAACAATAGGTATAAGCTATCCTTCATGCCACGGCATTGCTATTAGCACCTTATCTAATTGAGAGAAAAGAAAACAACGTTAATAGACCTACATACACAATGTATATACTAGTATGCTAGGTATAGGAAGTGTGGTACTCAAAGTTTGTATTTCACATAAATAACATTTGGAATGTAGTCATCTCCGGTTAGGAAAGTTTGGCAATTAAATATGATCATCAGACGGATATAAATTAATAGGAACACAGCATGTTAAGTATTCTGTTCCAGAATTATGGTCAGGGTACCGTTTCTCGAAACTCTCGTATCTCCTACGAGACCATAAGCTCTCTCGTAGCGATCTATTATACATGGCGCTCGTGTACTTACGAGAACGCAATGGTCTTATAGTGGATAAGAGAGCTTCGGGAAAC
>JAULBP010091616.1:0-12126 GCA_032355345.1 Lepetodrilus pustulosus | reverse complement strand
CGATCTCTCTCTCTCTCTCTCTCTCTCTCTCTCTCTCTCTCTCTCTCTCTCTCTCTCTCTCTCCATGTATACGTCTTATATAATGCCATATCCACAACTCATTCCCTCCTAAGTATAGGGCCTATTCACAAGTTTACCTAATTCACACTTCTGTATCCCCACTGTGTTGTATTTCCTCAGCGTCAAGTTGGCCATGATGAAAGCGGTCGTCCCGTGATCTACTCGAACTTCGCCCAGGCCACTACTCACAGAAATGTGGTCGAAGACTCAGTTGATCATGTCACATATTTGATAGAAAACGCCAAGCTAACCATGAAGCCAGGCATATGTACCTGGGTGTTCATAATAGACTGCACGGGTTAGTCGAACAACCATCTAGAACAAAGTTGAGGCATGTCTTCCCGTAGGAATTTCACTGTAGAAATTCAATCTGATCATTTGAAACTGTTCTTGCAAGGCATAGCCTAATTGTTTGACGAAGATTTTGTAGGTTGGATACATGCATGTAGGGTCTATGTTGAATTTGTTCTTTTATATTGCAACCTTATGGTGCTGTCGATTTGGAACATTTATAGGAATGCATTTAGTTAACGTTTCTTGCAATATAGGCTACAGCAGTTTCATTGGTTAGTGTCAATTTGGTACATGTATAGGATGTGCATCTATTCATACTTTTGAAATTGTTCTTGTAATATTGCATCTTCATTTTCTTCTGATTGATTTCAACATATTTTATTGACAAAGGTTCAAAAGGATTAGACAGAAGCGAATTTTCTTCTATGGCTATTGTATACATGGTCTATATTTGTATTTATTGTACGTGTTTCTTTACAGGAATGACACTCCAGGCTTGTAATCCTAAACTGGGATACGGGGTGACTCAGATCATGGCTAACCACTACCCTGAGAGACTGGGCCTGGTCATCTGTCTCAACCACAGCCCTGTGTTCCACGGCGTCTGGAAGGCCATCAAGGTGTTCCTGCACGACAACACCGTGGCCAAGATGAAGCTGGTCCGGTCGCCCAGGAAGATCCAGCAGACGTTCCAGAAGTACTTCTCCGACGAAATGGCCACGTGGTTGCAGTACGAGATCAGCTTGAACAAGACGAGCCCACTTCCGGCGGGTCAGGTGGAGTTCTGGAGCGCGCCGGCGAAGAAGGGGATGCACGATCCAAGAGGTTCTCCATCTTACGTCGCCGAGTACGTCGAGCCGCTCCCTGCCAAAGACAGTCCTTCCAAACGCATTCACAAACCGCATCCAAATATCGTAGAAAATATAGGTGGCGCTCATCTGTACGTCAAGATCACACCGGAAGAGCTGGCGGAGCGAGAGAAAGCGCAGGTGTTGGCGAGAGTTGATAACGGCAAAGGGGGCGCGTCAGATGCTAGCGGGGACGAGCTAGATGACGTGCCAGCTCTAGACATTTCCGAAGAGTTCAAAATCCCCAAATCTGCTATTCCATTGAACACGAACTGATTTGAGGGTATGGACAAACGTTTATCATGATGCGTGCGTCTGCATCCGTGTACAGTGAATGTCATGTATACAAGTGATGCGCTAGTGCATATGTGCTTAATGTTATGTGGGGTCCATAGAGATTTGAAAATCACTGTAATAGTAGTATTCTTTCAAGACATCGATTCACCTCACACGGTCCGCATGTCATCAGAGCTCTTACAACTGAAGCTGTCAGTAATTCGTAGACTCGTAGACTCTGTGATGGTGTCTGCTATAGATACACAGGCCGTGATACATGAATAGGTGGAGGGTAGCTAGATCGTCCTATGTCAAACGACAAGTCTTCATATATTCCTAGATATATACATATAAATGTACATATACCAGCAGAAGCGTCATCAGGGTGATCCAATTGAACTTCCTAATCATTATGATGACGCTAAATAGTACGAACTGTCGGTACAGGGAGGTGCAGCTGTATATGCGACTCTTCACATCCGTTTTTTTTTTAAATACGATTGCGCACTAACGGTTGTGATATCAGATGATTCATGATAGAAATAAAACAACACGCGTTACATACTGCAAGCGTCGGACTTCAAGACCAAAGATCCTGAGGTTGATCCCGCTCTGCCAAGGGAACCTGGATTCAATGTTAGAGGAAATGACAGTTCCAGCACGATAATAGAATGCGCTGCTTGTACGGTTCAGTTGGCATCCTCGGTTCACCTGTACCTGCCGTGGTTATTGCCGATTTGATACAACACCTAACGCCACGGGTGTTGCAGGTTTCCACCTGGCCATGGAAGGGACTATTATGGTCACTCAGTCCTATATGGAACACACGCTTCCTTGGAGAAAGGCCACAGAGGTAGCGTATACGTGAGAGGATCGACGGCAAACCCCGCGACTCGAGGATGTACATGTCATGAATGATCAGTCGGTGTATTCATGATTGGGTGATATAATCTGCCATGTTCTCATAGTTGAATTTATCTGCTACGTAATAAACGGAAAGTTCATGTATTTCCTGTACACTGTACTTTCTGGAAGTTAATCTTTCACATCCTACGATTATTAAAGTCACTCAAACACAATGTTCATGCTACATACGAGTGGGCGCCATTTTCATTGGTTATTATCGAAAAGTAATTGGGATGGGTTTGCGTCTCTGAAAACGCGGATTCTTGCAAATATATTACACACGATCAATAATAATGGATACGGGACTAGGCACAATAACACTATATTTGCCACACCTATCACATTGTCTTCGAGTCAGTCTAATAGTCAGACCAATAGCACCAAATCATTAATCTCGCATCATGTCTGCTACTCTACACTAATATGCCGTATAGTTGTCAGCGGGACCGAACCAAGAGACTCGAAGCCTATTTTGACAATTGTGATAAATTACCATAAGTCTACATAAATATCGCAACATCTCAATATCACAATAATCAAAATACGGTCTACCGTCTCCATTAATTTCCCTTAGAATAGTCGCATTTTGTATAAGACTAATTATAGAGTATCGAACAACCCCGGCCACATTTTATGACAGAGTGACCTATAAGTTCTTCCAACCACTCCACGGGCGACAGTTTACAACACTTCACAATCTATATCATCTTCTGAAACACATGGTCATTGCACCACATCTTTCACATTTGTTGAAGCATTTATTAAACATTGAACACAGGTAAAAGAGCGTGGTATAAGTTTATTAAATGAGTTAATTCAAAGACTTTGGGTCTCCTGCAGGTTAAAACATTAAGTACGATAAATGGTTAAAATCAGCATTAGCTGTGCATTGATAATGTAAATAGTATTCATAATAAAAAAAAAAAACACATACAGTACATTATTCAAGTGTAAATATTGACTCATCGGCTGACAAATAACACAAATATATGTGAAAGCACCTATGAAAAATACTGTATACGTTGTGTAAGATCCAGCCATCCAAACTATAGGTATAACATATATATCCTCATTTAGTTTAATGTGGGGATTACTAATGGCCATGAATAGCCATGGGTACTACAACATACTACATTTAACGACGGAGGTAGATCGGTGAATTCTTTATCCCAGACAGTAACGTACGTTATCCCTGGCGGTTCTCCTATATGAAGTATCCTATCACCCTCCGGAACCCCTCTCCACTTCCCAAAATAGCATCACCCATGTCTTTTATATTCCACAATAGATTTCTTTTAGGGTCACCCATGTATTATAGCGTCATTCCTTTGTGGATCTCCTAGGTATTTCCCTTTCCAGAATAGTTTCCCTTTACGATTCCCATAGGTCTTTCCAGAATAATATCTATAGCTTTTACTTTCCAGAATACTTTCCCTTTACATTTACCGTAGGTATTTCCCATGCAATGAAGTTTCATATGAGAGAAAGAGAAAGAGAGAGAGAGAAAGAGCGAATTACCACGATGAATTGACGGGAAGTCCTAACATCCTAAAAACACACCCAGATATTGCAGTAGATATATAACTTTGATATAAAACACCATTTCTACACGTACACACACACACACGCGCACACACACACACGCACACACATACACCCTCTCAACAGGGGCGGCGTTCGTGGCCATCAATGTGTTCGTCGTCGCGAGACGTAGAAGCCCTGCACTTCTCCACCATTAGCAGCCTCGACGGCGTCTTCCTCAAGTTCCTGGTGAAGGTGCGCTTCTCTTCCACTGCGCTGCTGCTGCCCTCCTCGTGCTGGTCCTCCGCGTGTTCCCCAGCGTGGTCCTCCACCTCGTCTTTGGACACAGTGCAGTCCTCCGGCTCGTGGTACTTTATTGTGTGGACTTCCTCAGAGAACGTAACCCGCTTGCGTTTGCCTCGCTCCTTCTCCGCGCCCTCTTTGAACTTCCTCTTCTTGCTGACCACGGGAGCGTCTTCTTTGTCTTCACTGGACTCGCCAAGTTGCTATACACGACAACAAGAAGAACGCTGTGAGAAAGGTTTTCTTTATGATGGTGACATTATATGCCATCATAGTCATATTTCAGAGATGGGAATGGCTATAAACTTTGTAATGCAATGATGATGATGGCGGCGGCGATGATGATGATGATGATGATGGTGGTGGTGGTGGTGGTGGTGGTACACGGCAAATACAGTAGATTGATGATGATGATTGTAATGATAATGGTGATGATGATGATGATGATGATGATATTGATATTAACTTTACAATGCAATACTGCTACATGGCAACTAGTAAAGCTATTAAAGAACAGTAGTATATAATATTTGGAGAAACTCACTGCCAACATCTCTGAATATATGGTCAGTTTTGACATGGAATCCACCAGTCTGGCGCTGACGTTCTCGGGTAACAGGGAGTGCTCCATACTGCATGACGGGGGTAGGGTCTTCCATTCCACGTCACGGCTAGACTGTACATGGCAATATACGTGTGTGGAATTACACCGCCAGTATATAATACTCGCAAATAAACATTACATTTCAGTCTGCAAACCACCAGGGTATCATTTAATGAAGCTCTCGTCTCCACTAGGAGAGTATATAACACTCTCGGTAAATAGATAGGTAGAACGAGGGCCTGGGTATCGTTTCTGGAAGCGCTCATGTCTAGTACGATATCCACTGCGCTCTCGTAAGTGCACGATTACCATGCATAAAATATCGCTACTCGAGTGCTTGTGGTCTGGTAGTAGATCTAAATACGACAGCTTCGAGAAACGATGCTCTGCTCCACAGAACAATGGCAGTGCTCAAGATAAAAAAAAATGCACGATTGAGTAATTACACTTCAATAACTAATTCAATTGGGTATTTTTTATGTAGCGATGCAGTTCTTTTAGTTAGAGTATAGCTGCTTACGCTTACTAAACAATTCACAGAACACAGGGCATCCTGGTGCCATCTCTTAATATTGCATGACTGTAGTTCTGATTCTACTAACCTTAATAAGTTCATCCTTGGACCTCCACTGTAAACGTAATAGATAAGAGATTAGTCACGTGGTCTAGAACACTATGTTACGACATTCGATGAGCTGTTGGTACAGAACGCTGTTCAAAGTCTTATTCACTAGTACACTATTATCTAAATGCTGGGAGTTATTGACTTTGCATAATGATTATTTCTGCATTAATTTACAGCAAACTGAAAATGATGGAACTTGCAATTCATGTTTGGGCGCGGCATAATCATGATAATATGCAAAGGACCTCCATGGGTTTATTTTTTTAGTAAATGTATACCGGGTATATGCATCATTCTTTATACCAGCTGACTACGGGTATATCGGAGCTAATTTCACAGGACTTTGAATAAGCATAATAAAAATTAATGTTATATCATATAATTATACAATATCTATTTTACTATAAATATTCAAAGATTTCTGCATATAGAAACATTCACATCAAGGACGCGCACAGTAGCCGGTCAAGTTCTGATAACTTTAACAGCCGTTTAACGATGTCACTTTCTTGGTTCTGGAGGCCTACATTTGTGTAATTGTTTATACAGTCGCAAATAAATAACCAAGTAACACACTTTTGTATATTTTTCACTTATATCATTGTCTCCGCACGGATTTGTCTCTCGAACCTCCACTCGCCTTCGTAAACAGCGCATGTCTTTTCTCTGCGGTGTGCACCAAACAGGATTTCTCCTTTCCGACGTAATTCTCCCTGTTGTTATTATTACAGGGGGCAATATTTTCATTTGTCTGGACCTATAATTCATCAGAAATTGCATCCGTTAATCATGAATGGCAGAGAATGAATGAATGTGCTTGCGCGAGTAATACATGTATTAATTAACATTGCAATTGACGTTTCCTCGTCTGAATAACGGTTGCGGAGTGTAAAAGTTATACCGAAGTTATATCCTCACCTGTATGTTTGTTTGATCTCTTCCTGATGGTTTGCACTGGCGGTGGCTAGTACTTTTATCAATGGAAATTAGAGATCTGGACTGAAACAGATTCGGCGTCATCGCTCGCTTTCCTTTGTAGTTCACGGATGGGGAGGATGGACACTTTACTGGCGAAGTACAACCTGATAGAAAGCAAGCTTCAGTTGTTTACTTCTTTACTCACTAGGAACTATATATTTTATTGTAATAAGTTCCCACATACACCGAACAAAATATATTAAAGGCCGTCGGATAGTTTATGGTGAAGCTTTTCGAAATTCGGCTTCAGGAAGCTGGTGCTATATTCTTCTTCCAATGCGCAGGGCCGTAGCTAACTATATTTTAGTAAGTATTAGTGGGTAGTTGAATGAAAATTACAAAGATATGTTGCAATTTATGAGAGAAATAAAATAAGTTGGAGGGCAGCTATGGCCTTAGTATGAAGCATGCCTGGAGCCTGTAGATTTGCGGAAACTCTTCCTTGTATTGTTAAATAACTTCATACGTCAAAAAGACTAACCTTACAATTTAGTTGCAACATAATTGTTCAAGTTATGATGTAATCCCGTTAATTTTCTGTAAATTGTCAATCAACGACATAATATATTATTATATGATTAGTATATAGGTTGATAAACAAGAATGTCTAGAAACATCAGTGAACTGTTTTTGCTTAGACCTACATATAAAAATACGTTGTCTTTCGTATTGAAACTATTTTTTTTATTAAAAAGACCACGATAGACGGGTATAGTAGGTTATATTAGTTAACGGTGGAGATCACAGTCCATGTCACTTTTGTTACTAAATTTGGTAAACTCGTAAACTGTCACATAATATTTCATAGATATCCAGTTAGCTTTGACTTTGGCAACTAAATGACCCACGAATACTGGATAAAAGATTTATCCACGTAAAACTATTAGGCATAGTGATACTATCAATTATTTGGTTGCTAGATCGAAGCCTAGATGTGTGTAGATACATGCGAGTCTTTGCGACATACGTTGGTCACTCAAAAGAGTCAAGTCAAGAACCAAACTTCAATGATTGTGAAATTTCTGAGACTGTAATAATCCAATAAAATTCCAAGTCTGGAACGACTAAAAGAGACTTACTAATAGCCATAGTATGAAGGAAGATGTTACATTATCTAGATACCTGAAGGCTCCATGTTTAGTTGTTAGTAATCAGCGCTTGGCATGTTACGATACGGAAGACATCACAACTAGAAAGATGCCACTCTACAGGAAGTTCCAAAGACAATCAGCTTCCGTTGCCCAGGGAACGTCGTGTAAACAACACGCAAATCTACGACACAATTTTATTACATAAATAATATTGATAATGGAGTTTATCAGTGACAATACACCAGTATACAGTACCTGCGATTAATCTAGCACGACTTCTTAAACTTTAGTAGTTCTAAAAACTGGGGGACCGGACTATTTTGCGGTTAAGAGTTACCCCCCTTCTTTCTTATGAACATACTGAATGACGATTTTGGAAGGAAACGTACGACAAATGTGTCGAATAAGAACCATATAAAACTAGTAGAAACAAACTATCTAGCAGTTGTATAACATCGGAATAAAATGGCTGTAGTTTTATTTAAAGTCATTGTAAATCAGAGGCTTGAATGCGCATACATTGAAGCGCACGTAAATTCACTTTCAACTCGCATCATGTGCGAGTTAGTAGTCTAGATTTAATCATTTTCGTTTGTGTCAGATCTTGATGTGCACGATATCTGAGGAGATAGAAAATTGCCAACACTACACTGTAATGTGTTTATTTCTGAATGTTCTCTTGGAAGAAGACTGTTATTTTACTTAGTAGGCTACTTAACCTATATGAAACGCAAGTAAAATCGTCAATATTTATACTATCATTTCATAAATTGCGATTAATTCTTTCTATTACCTGACACAAACAATCCTGTCAAACTTGTCGTGATAAAAATGTTTCAAGCACATAACAATCTGTAGTATAACCCAAGGTAAAGGTAATTAATTCACTCATACAGTAATAAAGTCTTAATCAATCAAGAATCAAATTGCAGACTGATATCGACTTATTGTTTACTATGATCATTGCACATATATTGTACATATAGTATTCGTTTGAACTTATCCCATTACATGTATATTATTTATAGCACTAATTGCCTTACAGCACCAGACAGTTGGATTTATTATCTACTGCACAGCCAGCATGTTAGCACCAACTGTCTTCCCATATCAGACAATTTAACATGGTATACTTCACAGGCAGTCTGTTGAATTTATTGTCTTCACAGGCAGTCTGCATCAGACAGCTGAATTTATTGTCTACTTAATTCACAGGCAGTCTGCAAAAACCAACCGTCTTCCTAGGCCAAGCATCAGATAGCTGAATTTATTGTTTTTAGTGGTAGCCTGCAAGCAATGTCTTCCAAGGTCAAGCATCAGATAGCTGAATTTATTGTTTTTAGGGGTAGCCTGCAAGCACTGTCTTCCAAGCAACTGCGTGTATTAACTGTCTTCTAGCATCAGACAGTTGAACCTATTGTCTACTTCGCAGGCAGCCTGGACCATGTCAGGCAGAGCATCAGAGTCATCGGAAGAGTCGCTCGAGACGGAACTCAGCCGCTTCTTTTTCTGCTTCTTCTTTGCGTTCTTCTTCCCTGGAGCAGTTTCTTGAAAGCAGCCTTCACCTACAAGCCCGCTCAGAGCGACCTCCATCTGGGTGAAGACGTCTGCCAGAGGAGACTTCGCTCCCAGGATCTCGATGATGTACATGACTGGCTTGGACCGAGACCTCAATTCCTTGGTGAAGTTGTACAGGAAGACTCCGCTGAAGAACCTGTGAGGCTGAGGGTTTGGCAGAGGATTGAGCAGGAGCTTGTTCAGGTTCATGCAGTCCAGAAGGCAGGCCTGGAACTGGGACGTGCTGTGAGTGACTGAGCACTCCACTGGGTTTGTGTTTGTGATGGACGCGAACTTCCCGTGGTGTTTGTCCGTCGCCTGAATGAAGCGAGTCAGCTGCTGTTCCGTGGCTATCATGCACAATGACCTTACACAAATCGCAGTAGGATCGTTTTCAGTCTGTACAGATTCCTCACAGCAATGTTCATTTGCTGTCGGTCCAAAGTAATCTTGTTCAAGATCTATTTCGATACCTTCTCCATCGCAATCAGACTTCGACCTCTTCTTGACTTGTCTAATCCTTGTTTTGGCATGTAAAAGTATGATACACACCAGCATGGCATGATAGTGGTGACTGGTAACCTTTGGATTCGAGTGCAGAACCCAATACACAATCGCGCAGGCAAGCAGTTTCAATTCGGCGGAGAATCGGTCCGCTGTGGATTTTGGTACCTCCAGCACCTCGATGAGAAGTTCCAGAGACTTGTTATGAGGACGACCCAGCATCTCTGACAATGCTGGAACTGCCCCTGAATGAGGCAACATGCACACCGGCTCCATCAAGGATTTCTTCAGATTCCCGTGGTCATCTCGGGTGTATTCCAAGACCCTGACGTTCTGATCGTCGTTCTTCTTCGCCAATGTCTGGTCCTGGGCCAGGATTCCGTATATGACTTGTCTGATGGCCTGGGAGGTAGTGTAAGCTGATTCCACCCTTGTGTTCTCCACCTGGGACAACAGCACGACCTTGTGAAGTGCCAGGATGTTGAGTTGAGTTGGTGCGATTCCTCCAGTCCTGTGAGCCCGGTAGATCCAATCAGGTGGGTGAAGCCCATCAATAAGCTTCACACTGTCCGTACATTGGACCAGAGCAGATTGGCCA
This sequence comes from Lepetodrilus pustulosus, assembly GCA_032355345.1. NCBI lineage: Eukaryota > Metazoa > Mollusca > Gastropoda > Lepetellida > Lepetodrilidae > Lepetodrilus > Lepetodrilus pustulosus. Next base: position 1,961 of record JAULBP010091616.1, on the reverse strand, counting down.
TCGCCGACGAAAACTTCCATCAGGCTGAATGTCTCCTCATGAATGGTGTAGAAATGTATGCATTTTTCGATCAAGACTCTCAGGCGTTCAACCGAGTCCTTAGGTAAATAACCCACGAGTGCCTTGACAGCTTCCTCACACGAAGTGTAATGCTCCAGCCACTTGATAACAGATGTCAGTTTTCTCTGTTTCTGTGGCAATGTCTTCGAGCTACAGTATTTCAGAGATGCAAAAAAGGTTTCAAAAGTGGACGATTCAATGAAGTCATTCCCCAATAGAACTGCGAGCACAGGCAGGAGCTTGTGGCTGAACTGTGGAAACATCCTAGGAAATAAGTCAATGTGGTATTGCTCAACTGGTAGAAATTTGAACATCTTCCCAGTGTTGCTGTCCTCTGCAGTGCAAAGTCGAAAATCAACGTAATCAAACGGAATGAAACCACCTTTCAGATTAAATACAAAGAAGTCACTGTCATTGCTCATAACTGGACACTCTAAATCATTTGCAACCTTCGCAATGGGTGCATCTGCTTCAAAGTCGCACACCACAAATGGGACACCCATATCTGTCAACACAGTTCTGAATGTTTCGTCTGCAAGGATTGGCAAAATTTTACCTCTTTTACCATGAGAAAGATATTTTGCTTTCTTAATTCTAGTAAGTGCACGTTCAAGGACAGTTTTCATCTTTCTACCATCAGGCTCGTACCCACCATCGAACACAACATAAGGTTGTATATTGCAGTCAGCAAACATTTGGAAGATCTCGCGAACCTTTTTGTAGTATATATCGTAGTCGCCTCCATAATGATGTTTAACATGTAGGTAGTAATATAAGAAATGGTAAAAGTTGTTTCCATCAATAACCACCTTGGTGTCATGCAGCTTCAGCTCTTGAAGAAGGTGATAATTCTTGCTGTCGACAAAGGAGGTGAAGCCACGAATACCCATGACTGTCTGGTAAGGCAAATAGTATTACTATTAGTAAACAGCTGGAAAATACATCTCATTCTCGGTCATCTAGCAACAATATACAGATAGAGGAAATTATCTTGATCAAAATGGAAAGGCAGTTTTAAATAGTACAAGACTAGTGGAAAATCTGTATGTCAAGATATTCACAGCATCACAAAATAGTTTATCTTGCCCAAATACACAAATATTCAGTGTGTCAAACGTAAAACCAGCATGCTACAACATACAAATTCAGAGTTACTTCCCCTGGATGTTTTGCTCGAAATATTCTCTAAATCTACTTTTACCAGAATATCATAATTTATGGCACAATCGAAAGATTAACGTGCTTATCAAACTACATATTAATAATGTACATCTATTACTATACTATAACTTGTGAGTCTTTGCTTGTATTTGAGCAGTTTCAATGTAAAATCAAAATACGACTCTGATTAGAGATTACACCCCATAAAGGACTGGTTCTCTGTTTCAACGCTATGCGCAATTTGTGCATGAACGGGTAACCGTCTGTAAATTATGATCAGGAAAAGTCATTTTCCAGCTCTTTTGAAGCTTGGCGCTTAAAACGTCTCAACTGTTGAATAATAATTAGAATCCATATTGTAAAGTATGTATATTTTTTATACAATGGGGTGTAAAAGCACACTCGGCTGCCTCATTGATCTATCATGATCAAATCAAACGTGCACCTCATAGACACATTTTTCAAGGGACACAACTCTTCCCAGGTTATCACTTGTACACACATAATAATACAGCTGATATATACAATCATAGATATTTGATATATTTAAAGATAAATAATGCACCACACAGACATGTGCACACACATATACACACACATTCACACAAACGCCACAAAGACCATGCACATTCACACACACACCCTATGCACACACACACACACACACACACACACACACACACACACACACACACACACACACCATAAACAAAACAAACTGCAACTGCCCCTACTGATCT
>JAULBP010091605.1:0-12129 GCA_032355345.1 Lepetodrilus pustulosus | reverse complement strand
TTAACCCAAATTCAAAGTAATTATGCAGCTTTTTTAACTCTGCCATTACAGTTTTTGACTTCTGTTTTTAATTACCAGATTTAAGAAAAGGTATACGACATAGGGACTTTCAGAATATGTTAATAACATCATATTTGTCACGTGTGTTAAGTTTCATAGTAATATCACGTTTAGTTTATTAACCCTTAAAGGTTTGTTTTGGCCACCCGATAAATCGTCGTCTCTGGTGTGTAATGACCTTTATGATTGAGATAGTCACATATGGATAAAAGATTCCTGCTCTGACCAAAAAAACACACAACAATAATAATTCTCATTGCATGACATTATTGAACTGTTTACCATTCCATAATCCAATTTTACGTATACCCATCCAATGCGTCCCTACTGAGACTGGCTGTGGTGCGTTTTCCAGGCATTCAAGGAAACGATGGGAGAGGTTTGTTCACAGTGAAAACCAGCATTTAGTGAGTCCTGAGGCCTTGGACTTCCTAGACAAGTTGCTGCGCTATGATCATCAAGAAAGACTCACAGCTAGGGAAGCAATGGATCACCCGTACTTCTGTAAGTCGACAGCTACCAGTATTATTTCCATCTTTTCTTATTGTCTGTCAGTACCAGCCAGTTCTTGCAGGTTATCTCCTGCGTAAGAGTCATAATGTTAGTGAAATATTCTAGAAAGTGACTCTGAACCTAAAAAAACCACAAAAAAATGGGATGCCTTTGTTCAAAAGGTATTGCTAATTAGGTTTTGAGAATACTTTCGGTCTATTTTGATTCATGATTCGAACAACCCGAGGGCAACACTAGTGATGTAACAGCCAATAGAACACCATGTTTTGTTTGAGTGCGGGTAGGAGTAAACTCTTTTGAGTATGAGCTTAAAGCTGGCGAATGAAACTTGGGCACTTTTATTAAACGTGTTACTTTTTAAGAAATGTTGACCATATATATTCCGGCTAGGAAAGAAGTTCAGTCAAAGAAATGGGTCTGTTTAATTATTACTTTTAATATTTACTAATTTTGTTCATCTCAATGTTTGCTCATGCTGTTCGATTCAAGTATTCACTGCACAATCTCCATGACCTAACACTTGAGGTTAATAGGAGTTGTGAATGGAATACATTGTACCACCTATGGTTTGTATAGAAATTCATCAGCTAATAGTACCTAGGATGAAATGTACACAATGCTATGTAGCTATGATCCTATTTTCTTGCCATTCCAGATCCTATTGTAAAAGAGCAAGGTAGAATGTCCTCTATGTCCGGACACACGTCCCCCACACCGGTCTCTAATGCGGCAACCATAGGAGGTAGACTGTGTACCCCTCTGTTGAGCACCCCATACTCCATCACTTGAGTGGTCATACATCAAAGAAATGTCTCCCAACAGTGCTCAAGGCTTGACACATACATCTTGCCTCGAAATGTTGTCTACTTTGAACTCCCAAAGCAGAATTTTATATCTAATCTGATGCGAGAAATAGGTGTTTATGTTGGGAGTAGATCTAGAGCAGTTGTACCTAGCTGGGACACAAATGTGAACAAATAATCTGAAGGTTTGTCCACAGATACGACATTGACAGTGCTTATCTCATTATCTGGGAGTCGTCAGCTTCTTAGTGCAAAATGTTTGTTCTGTCCAACCGTTATGTCTCGCTCTTGCCCCAATCAAAAGAAAGTTAGGTAAACAAAAAGAGACAAGCCTTGGTGGTATTATCGGTGAATTGAGTATGTTAAGATCTTGTGCATTTAAATTTGTTTCCCTTGTCGACTCGCTCAGAAATCTGAACTTATCCAAGACGGTTTACTGGGAATAGAGGAAAGGCTTGGGCGCAGGCACATCGTGCACGTATAGAGACGTCGGCCGTTGATTGAAGAACCTCATTGTTTTATACGATTTTTGTATACGAAATGACTGTCATTTACGATAAACTACAATTATCCAGACATTTATGAAGTCCTGCAGCCACAAACCAGAATGCATTGGTAGTGTTATATGGGGGTATCCCAATTGTGAATTGGGCTTGACACAGATTTTTCTCAGATGGCATTTCTCAGATACGGGAGGATGGTGAAAATTTATTAAAAAAGTTATCAACAACATTCATTAGCCATTTGGATTGGTTTTCATTGCAGCAGCAACAATTTACTAAAAAAAACCATACTATACTTTTTTTTTCTCTATCCATTGTGAAAGTGTGCTTGTGTGAGAATAGTGCTTATCAGCTGCTTTGAATGGAATAAATTGAGCGGAAATATTAAGGCCACAAGTGCTTGTTTTGATTTCCCTCACTTGCTTGCAATAGTAGACTTGTATGCAGAACTTTCCTCCAGACATTTGCATTTTGAAGGCAGTCCACAAAACTCTCACAATCTTTAGCATTACTATAGCATTTCCCAGCCTTTCATCACTACTGAAATTACTAATTTGTACCTTTTCAACTGTTGTAACAAACATTGCGAACACAGCCTGACAGCGAAAATGATCTCTGATCTGGAAGAGCTTTAGCTTGTGAAAGTTTGAGGAATTTGTTCCTTGATCAAAGCCTTGAGCAACTGGTGTTCAGCCAATATTCATTTATTAATATCATTAAGCTGTGAAAATGTTTTCATATATGATCGATAGCTTGTTTTGCTTCATGTCATACCATTCACGTAAGATAACATGCATGCTAATCAACACTTTGAGTCGGAGAAAGCTAAATTCGGTTTACTGTTCCTTTTGACCAAGAGTACAATCTCGATTTCTTATGTTCAACTGGCCTTGAGGTTACAAAACTGTTGTACGATTACATGCTCAAACAAGGTTTTGTTCACAAATCTGCATATTAAGTGTGAGCCTGAGCATGAAATTTACAAACAAAAGGTTTCGTAGCACCAGGGCCTGGTCTATCTGAAAATATCAATTTAAAAAAATAATTAAAAGTATAGATGAGTTTTGCTTTCTCTGAACATAGACACAGGACTTTGCTTATATCTGCTTCAATCCCCACTTTTCTTGATTGGTAGTTTCAAATATCTAATTTGAAACATGTCTTAACTGCTGATTTTCATGAAATAATTTTTTTTCATGCATTTGGCCATTGCCTTGTAGACATGCAATTCATCTATCAAATTTCAAAACTATATACAACATTACTGCAGAGGTTAGCTTTTGCTTTGACAGCTTGCTTGTAAATTGGGGATACGTATATCTGAGTAAAGGGTACCCAGTATTGCAGCGTTTTGAGGTGAACAGATTTTGACTAACATTTGGGTATTGTTTGTAGTGCTGGCCAGCAACGACGAGACATAAGTTTCAAAATTGCAATATGTGAGGATATCATGAAACATGTTAATCTAGTCCAGTCCTAACAGATTTATCTTGTCAATTTTCATGAATTTGGTATTGATTGTAGAGCTGAGAGGTTGCTTATGGGTGAAATATTCCTGCTGCGACATCATGCACTAATTCAATCAATTGAGCTGAAAGTCTCAGGTTTGTAGAATGGGAAAGTTTAACTAGTACAGAGGAATTCCATATTGAGGATCAACAGTATTTTATAGTTCGGAAAATGAGTTTTGTTGTTATTATATTATTTCGTTGCATATGGGTGAGATATTCTTGCAGTGACGTAAAACAAAATCAATCGATCAATTTTTACTAATGTTATTTTCTCTACAGAAAAAGTATCAGTCAAAGTTGTGATCCTATAAGTAAACGGGGTCCTGTTTAAGCTACTCCTCTGCAGCTCTGTTGAAGCAAATGAGCAAGTTCTGTGTTCTTCTACACGCTATCCCCCGGTGGTGCCCTGCACTGTCTAGTGTCTGACTGACTGGCATGTCTGTCTACAGGTCCAGCCGTCAACAGCAGTGCTGTGGGCGTGTCCAGCTCTCCAGTTATGACGCCGAGTATGTCGCCCCTCCCTAACACTGCCGCAATGGCTCAAACCTAGTCTCGTGACGACTTTCATCTGCCTGTCTGACGGCCCTCCCACACTCTTGAACACTCAGAGAGGGACATCAGACTTTTAGGGGGTGGGATTGACCCCCCGCCTGATTATCCAACCGTCGCTGCAGCTATGCCATCTCGTTCACTGGTAGCAGGGAGGGAGCTTGCTTGCGAACAGAATGAGGCAACTAGTGGAATGTCTATCTCTATATATATATATCTGTACATGACTAAAGGAGGATGGTTTAGTTCATTACCTCGACGGTCATCTTGTCATCACATTTGTTTGTGCAGCGCAGTGTGTGTGTGTGTGCGTGTGCTACAGAGGGACCTCGTCATCCTGAGTCCGCCTCCCACATATATTGTCTCATAGACTGTAACATATTTGTTGGTTAGTGGTTACGCGTTCCCACAGGACTCCACATGTACTTAACTTATTTGCAAGTCTGTATGATAGCGATACGAGGCAACCATATGTAATATCATTTGACTGTTCGGTATCGATTATGTGACATGTATGCTAAGCTTCGACCTGAAAACGTGGGACCTTAAGTTTTAGAGGCTCCGCCGCGTCGGACGTAAACTCCGTAGCCCGAGAAGAGTTTGTTGGTGGGTGGCATTCCTATCGACCTGGTAATATTTAAGGGTAACTGAAGCCAGGGCTGCAATATAGGGCTGGAGTGGTAGGCAATGTTATCCTAGGGGTGCCAGTGTGTATATTTGCATGACTGCATGAGAACTCTGCTGCCAAATGGTACGCGTGGCAGGATATTAGTAGAATGTGCTGCAGAGCCTGTGCTAGCTAAATGTGCATTCAGTAACCAAGGAAAGCAAGCTTCTCTCCATTGTGTCCTGCAAGCCGGCGGGACCACGTGAAGTCCTGCTGGGGATACCCCAGCTGTCCTACGTCACTAACACATAGTCTGACCAGCAATCGTGGTGTCGGAGTACTATAGTGCTTAGATGTGTTGATGGAGACCGGTTGGTCCAAGTTTCACAATATTCTATTCCAAGTCGCAATAAGTTTTAATTGACGAAAGTTACTATATATATCCGACTGAAGATGGAATATGAAACTGTTAAATGAAAATGGAAAAAATCGCGATATATGTTTTATTGAATATCGGTGTTTAAATTACACAATTTGTCTCCAGAAGTACTTGTTTAATGCAAACTGATGTATTTTAGACCGGCCAGGGACCGTGTGCCCAAAGCTATCATGATTGTAACATCATTGAGCCTTTGTGGAGGAAAATTTGAGACATTTGTTATCGTCAAATTTTCCTCTACGAGGACGTAATGATGTTCATACATCTACGATAGCTTCAGGAACGTGGCCCCTGTTATTCCATCAGTCTCCAACTCAACAGTGATTTGTAAAATAGAATACGAGATCTTTAACTTGCCAAATGGTATTTTAATATCTGAATGTATTTTCAGTGTGAAATGTCGGTTCAAACATATCACTATCCTGCTTATGGCAATTGAAGTATTCATTTGCATTATCTTTTCTGTTCTCACTGTATTACATTTGTGTGTGTGCCAGAAACATTAAGTTTAAAACTAATTTCTTAAAGCTAACCTATGTTCCAGATTTGCATTACTGAAAGACTATGTATGTAATCGGTAAGAAGTATGTGTGTTCATGAGCAAACAATTCAGATCATCATTCCTCTGATATTGTAAGTTTATATGTAATGTACACATTAAAACAGATTTCTATATTGTCTTTGTTTTGTGGAATTGTAGATCCAGACTATATATGGGGTAGTATAACAACTGACAACCCTGTGATAGTTTATTATTGATCTGTGGTGCATTGACAAAGTTATAAATGGTATGGAACAACCTAATATTGGGGAAACAATTTATTTACATAAATCCTGAAAGTGGATCTCCATATATACACATAACAGGGTCAATATTGTATTTATGAGCAGGTTTGTTTTTTGGTTAATATTGCCACATTTGCATACCGGTATGCATGTTCAAAGTAATTAAGAATTGCAGTGCATGATTACTAGATTATTCTGCAAGGTTGGTGGTACTAACATAATGTCTTCAAGCAGAGCAGCAACAATATCTTCTTTCAACTTTAGACTTGTTCAAAAGTACTTGTATTTATAGGATAACTGGTTGTTTTCAAGAATTAAAATGAGTATATTCTCTAAATTCCTTTTCTTTATAAATATTTCTTGGAGCTGATTGGTACACTATTAAAACGGTAAATCAAAATGAGCATTATCAGGAGATTATTTTATTACAAACTATCTGCATTATTGTTAGGTTTTTGTTATTCGTTATTTTGCATGATGGATATGAATGCATTCTCTGTATTTGGCGCTGATGTATGAAGTCTTTAGTACCTATCATCAAACCCAGTTTTGAGCACACCCTAACTTCACGTGGCATCACACAAAATGCAGCTCAGTAATTTATATTTTTTGGTAAGGTTATTGGCTGGAATTGTCCATTTGGTAAACTTTTCCCTTGTAGAAATATTTAATGGGGAAATTAATTATTTTTGGTCATGGCAACTGTGTGAATTTGTCTATTGAATTGCATACTAATACTATCGCCATAATGATCTGTTTATATTCTTGTTTTCATTGCAAGAATATGTGAATATATTTATTTTGGCCATAAAACATTCAACCATTCTATCTTTTTACATAGATAACGTGCTTGTGATGTGTCCACAGACTGATTTGCATATGTCAAAATTGATGGTCTACATTGGTATTTGGTGCATATTGTGCAATACTGTACTCTTAGCCTGCATGTTTCTTTGCATTTTGGTTCTTAATAATTTAGATTAAATACTTTCTGGAAGATTTTAAAGTAGTTTCACAAGAATAATAAAAAAATATATATCGATTAAGAAATGTGTAATTGGTTTTCAAAATAATCTTCAAAATATATACCGCTGATAATATTCCAAGATATTTTTCATGTGTAAAAATAGAGATAGGTTATTTTCAAGTACAGTGAAGACAGTGTTCTTTGTGCGTCATCAGTTCTTATAATAATAATAAATGTAATAAGAAATTAACAGATTTAAATTGTGCTTCAATACATTTGAACTTGTATGAAACTTGGCTGGTTTGATATGCAAGTTGTTTTAAAATGTTTGTTGTCCACGATTTATTTTACTGTGTTCTTGTGTTGTTTCCAACCATGTATATCAATTCTGAACATTTGTCCAGCATTTTGTATTTTCTATCATTTGGTTGTTAAGTTGAAATGTATCGTTCTGTTTCATCATGACAAATATCTGAAATCAGTCTTGTTCACTGATTGAATTCATGTTGTGAAAATATATAGCTGTTCTCATCTACCCCATTTGCCCCAAGTAGGCTACCATCATTACAAAGATGTCCGCCTCAATTAACTTGCCGTCGGTGAAATGTGACCTGGCTTCCAGCCCTCTTAACCATTATCTTCATACAGCTGTAAACTACAACCAAGCTAGTAAAGTGACGCTGGCTCAATCTGCTTTCTTCAGACCGGTTCCTGGTCTTGGTTGGATGGTGCCCATTGGTTGACTGAGGATCATGTGACTACAGAGTGTTCCCAGTAAACTTTGTGAACCAGCACATTCTTTGAGAGATTGACAGTGAGGAAATTAGCTATTTTTGCAGTCAGCTGGATTAATGAATATGAAATAAATGAATGACTTGTGCAAGTAGTTTTTGTCTTGGTGTTGAAAAGGTCAAAGCATTGTAAATATTATGAATATTTAATAAATCCCAGAAAATAAATCTATTGCGTTCTAGTAATAAAACAATCCGGAATAATTGTGAAGTTCACCTTAAGTTAAAGGTATACAATTCAGGGATAGAAATAACACTTTCCCACTGGCCAATGGCAATAAAATCCACTAAAATAAAAACTGTTGGGCATGCTAACTTCATTTCTGGCGTGCCCATTTGGCCTTCATTTTCAATAGTATGTTCCGTTTTTTAAAACAAAACGCTAAATATCAATATAAATTGAAGTACCCGTAATAAACCATTAATATGCATAATCACTCTCGTATATTTGCACCAAGCCATATGCTAAGGCGTGCATTTCGTCAGATTTGTCTTTGAAAGAATTATTACTAAATTAATGTTGTATTCTGACGAGACGTGTATCATTTTTTTTCCCCAACATATTTTGCTTTCTAAAAATAGTTGTCATCATTCCAACCTCAAACATGTACAATTTTACATCATTTTTCAGTTCTTCTTATTTTATTTATTTGAAGTTCGCGAATAAGAACTGCTTGCTCGAGGAAATGAAAACGTGCCTTGCTTATCTTGCCCTGACCACTGGGTATTGTGCAACTTTTGGCTCAATAATTGACCAATGAAAAGTGGCAACTGTACAAGAGTACATCACTCTGCTAGCATGTACGTCAATACGAAAGATGGCATTACTAGGGCACCGTAGGTAGTTAAAAACGGGAAGTCACTCGCAAGATATTGTTGTCTGCGTTGAGAGATTAAACATTGCTATTAACATGTTTACAAATGAAATCTTCGCCCACATACCACTACTTGAATATTGCACGATATATGCCGCTAGGCTAGATAAATAAGCAAAATTCCTCTAAAGCGCAGTTATTAGCTTGTTTCAAGGTGTAATTAGTACTAAAGGGCAAGAAAACAATGATTTAGGCCAATCCTCTCAATTGGGAAATAAATGAATATTTTGTGTTAAAGTTGATTGACAAACAAATTTTGATCTGAGATTAACAATGCTTGATTTATCCACACAAAAGTTATTTACTAATGTACATATCCCCCAGTATTAAAACAAATCATATTTTATATTAAATAAGGGAACGTTCTGCTATTTATCTTGTCTGTGATGTATCACTATTCTAAGAAGGAATGCGAGTTATCTGCCCTTTTACTGATGTATTAAGAAGCGGGTTGTATATCGGAGGGTTGGAGTGGAGATTTGTGAAAAGCTTTTTGGAAGTACGAACATGATTGTGATATTATGCCTTTAAGGATGGCATATACAAAACGTGTAGTAGGAAATTTAACCGAGATTTATTTTTAGAACAAAAACTGCAAATTAATTATGCGAGTAGACTCACAAACTGGTTCTGGTTCTTGTCGGTTGGGTACTGCAAGTTTTTATGTCGGATCTGCCTAACAATGGCATGGATTCGGACTCTTGCACATATGTAATATAGATGGATAGATTTATGTGCGTTAAAACTTTTCAAAGACAATTTGATCAGCTGTTGATAATCCGACTACGAAATGCAAGCTAATAACTGATTTAGAGGAGTTTTACTTATGATACCTAGCCTATCTAGATGAAGATTTCATCTGCAACCATGCTAAATATGAACTTCTTCTAGAATCTCGGCGTCAATTAATCTCTCAACGCAGACAACAACGATAGTCTGAATCGTGTGTATAAACTAGGTAGTCGAGAATCTCGGTGGTCGTATTTCTTTTTGATCCATTATCTCGGTGTAAAGGGACAATTTTGTCTACGTTTCTTGGAATGCAAAGTGATAAAAGTGCATTTTCCTGGAATTCCTTCATATATCGGTTGATGCATCAATGACAAGATAATTAATAAAACATGAAATTGATAACTACCAAGTGTTGTGGAATAACTACATCAGTAAATGAATAAATCTACTGTCAATCTAGCGAATCAATACGGCAATACATTTGTTGGAAATATTGCAGTTATTTTAAGTTAATAAAAACTATTAAATGAATGTAATCTCCACCAATTTATTATCAATCCTTAAATAACTTTTGTGTTCAACATTTCATAGTCAACAGGGCTCGACACTAAGGACTGTCCGCCTGTCCGGGACAGGTACGATTCACAGTCGGACAGGTCAATTAGCCCAGATTAACAAGCCTTTTACCTATAGTTACATGTCCGAAAGAGCACAGGGACAGGTGCCTCAAAAAGTTAATGTCGAGCCCTGGCACACTATAGCAACATCTGGGTGCTGAACAAAGAGTAACTATTTTAAATTGATAATTATATACTAGTTAACATAATTAGCATGTGGATATCTCATGATCATTTAAAGAATTGAAAGTACACTGTTAATGATTGTTAAGTTTATCACAGTGACAGTAGCACTGTTTAACCCTCTCCTTGCTGGATTATGCACAAACACAGCTCTTAAGGCATCTCTGGTTGCCTCCAGCAGAGAGAAGGTTAAATCAGCCATCTGCCAAGCAAGTCATTTTCTGTGTGTAGCCCTTCTACATGTCAACAAACCTGTGTAGTTTGATATTTGCACAGCCTCTTTGAAAGTATGCAACCGCCAGGAAAGGATCTTTCAAAACTGCATCCGAGAAAAACTGAAAACAAAGTTAGGAATAAAATAATATTTGCTTTACTAGAAGTGATAAACTAATTATAGATAGAGCTATTAATGCATTAATATTGACAATGACAGTCACATGCCAACTTCAAACAGATGATCAACATATAATATTAATCATGTTAATCTGTTAATCAAGAAGTTATTCGCCATCATACGTGTAACGTGATTGTTTTTGTATCAATAAATGTTCTTGTATCAATAAATGTTCTATTGTCATTATTGTCAATATACAGTATATATACTGTACCTTGGAAGATTTGTCGTAATCTTTCAAAACCATTGAAACACTCCCAATATTGAAAACAATTTTTGCTGAGAAATCGGCGATTTTTTCAAAGGTGTGTATACTTTCTAGATACTTCTTCCCATCAAACTGAATAATTCCTTCGTTCCAGATAGATACGTTCTGTTTCAGAGACATAACTACAATCTTCAAAAAACTGGCAACACATCCTGTCAACAGGTCTACGTGACTAAATCAACACTATAAACCCTTCCTTTGAAAGCATAGGCGTGACCGTGACGTTTACAGCAGACTGGGGTTTCCGGAAATAAAAGATAAGCTATTCACCTAACAGCAAGTAACATTTGAGACAATTATTATACTTTACTTTAGGTAATATATAACTTATTTGGATGAATTACAAGACATCATTATGAATACATGTATTTCTTATATATTGCTATCAGTCAAATAGGATGAACATATGGAAACATATGGAAACATTTATATTTCTAAGTGGAACCATAATGAACTGGTATTTGGTAACGAACATATATTATTACCACGGATAGGAAAATTTCAGGGGGCCGTGTCAAACATTTTCAACATGTAAATTTGTAATAAGGAGACAATTAACCCATTTGATTTAGACTACAAGTATAAATATTTATATCAATATATTTATGATTAGTGGGCTATCTTAGATACCGTAGTCTAACGCTGGAAGTAGAAATACGTGTAGACTGAATTAGTGTTCTATTTCAGTTTCCAAAACTTTCTTTGGGAAGCGACCTTATCTGACCAAACACATGTCGATTTTCCTTCATCAGCTGTTCATATCTTTACCTACTTCCGTAGGTCTATAATAGACTTGGTTAGAAGTTATGGAAATCGTTAACTATCCAACACAGTATGCATATACATGTTTAATAAATACATTGTATGGATTAATTAGGTGACGTCTACAAAAGCCACACGAGTGAACTAAGACGATAGGTTGCCAACCACGTTATAATCAGATTTAGGCTACACCAGTCGCAGAGAATTAACAGCGTTAATTCCAAGATGGCACTGACGTTCACAATGATCGACTACTCCTTATTCATAGGAATGCTGTCCATTTCTTCCCTCATCGGAATGTATTACATCATCAAGGAAAAATGTCGATCCAAAGAATCCACGTCAGACGACATTTTAATGGGAGGACGAGAAATGGGAATTTTCCCGGTTGCAATGTCACTGGTGGCAAGTTATATGTCCGCCATTACTGTTCTGGGGATTCCAACGGAGATTTACGTGTTTGGCACTGGATACTGGATGGTGGCCGCTGCGGGGCTTATAACCTACCCCGTTACGTGTCACGTGTTCTTGCCCTTCTTTCATAATATGGGCTTATCGAGTGCTTATCAGGTAATCGTTACAATAGGCCTATATAATAGTATATGTGTCATCGTTATTTTAATATTTATAGTTTAGAATACTTCAAATAACGAATGTACTATTGTCAGGTCCTTTCAATAAGTATTAGCTTAAAGGCATACAATCACAGATATTTATGGCCGTTTTTTACTATAATTCTTAGCTACAACTACAAAGTACGTTCACTTGA
>JAULBP010091594.1:0-12131 GCA_032355345.1 Lepetodrilus pustulosus | reverse complement strand
CGACATTGGTGTCCATATTTCTCCCAGATTATAGAAACCGACCTTTCCTACTAGTGTCCACTCGATATAGCGCTGAAGTTGGGGTCCATGACATACCCCCTGCCTTATAGTACCAGCTTTATACGATACTACAGGTAAATAACAAAAATAAAAATGGGATCCACATCTGTCCCCGCCTTATATCCGAATCCGCTGTGTATCAAATCGTGTTATATCGAGGGAACACTGTACTAGAGGTGCAAAGAAATGTCCAAAAAGGATCACTTTACTGAGCTTAAAAAAAGTACCAGAACAAATACCTTTGTGATAGTTATTTTATTTAGTTATTCCTTTACATCATTGCAGGAATAGTTCATACATATGCAATTACATAATAATAACAATAATAATCATGTATCTAGAAATAATAAGAGTTTCTGTAAAATAACAATAATAATAATGAATGTAATAATAATAATAATAATACGTGTAATACTAATAATACATGTAGTAATGTATGTAATACATGTACATGTAATAATAAATGTATGGGTTGCTGTGTTTTTAAAACTAATTTAACAGTTTAATGACAGTAGTGTTTGTGCGTGTTTGTGCGCATGTGTGTGTGTGTGTTGTGTGCAGATGTACTTACTTACTTACTTACGTGTGTGTGTGTGTGTGTGTGTGTGTGTGTGTGTGCGCGTGTGCATGTGTGTGATTTTGAATCAACAGCAAAATAATTTTTAGTTTATTGCTTATCTTACATACAATTTGTACTAACTTTTCAGTACTTAATACAACTACATATATCTACAGTGATTCTAGACCATGCAAATAAAAGTACTGTAATTAATGTTGTAAAACAAATAACTATGAACCCCCAAGAAAATACATATAACCATACTTTCCTCCTTTTTATGTCTTCAGAAGATTAAACAGTAGATCACACTGTCTGTAGATTCCTTATATTACTTGTTATATACGGTATGTTCTCTAGAGAAATAGAAATATCATGGCTTTGATTACACCTCAAAGATTGGATATTCCAGTCTGGAAAATCTAGCCAATCTCTTGAGAAATATACACTAAAATATTACAATACCGGTAGTTATTAAATACAAGAAAACACTCATGTAGTACAATGCAATATTCAGTGAATATACATATACATGTATCACTAAAGATCATTTACGCGTAGTAAACTTTTTGTAGAATAAACAGAGCATATTACTCGTAAATTACCATAATGTCCCTGATTTTATAAATGGAAACATCAAAATTTGAAACCATTAATATTACTCAAGGATCAATTCGACATATAATAGCACGGCACAATTCATATTCGCCAGACATGATAGAGCAAACTGCAGTAGCACAAGACTAGTTGGTTTACAACCATCTGGTGGAATTAATACTTTGAGAATAAGAAGAAAAATGGTACCATACAGTACATGGAAGTGAATTCTACCCAAAAAAAAAGAGAAAAGAAGTAAATTCTGGAATATATATATATAAAGATAAATCAAACTATTCTTTAATAGCAATCACAACATATATAAACAATCAAATTTAAAATTCTTAAAGTGGCAAGATCGTTCTTGAATGCAATATAAAATATTATTTAAATAATTGTATTATATTTATCTACCTAATATTACTAACTAAGATAAAATATGGAGCAAAAAATAACAACATATGTGATGTGGTATCGCCAATGCAAACAAATACGGCAATCTCCAAAGGGCCTCGCCAAGTATCTGTCCATTAACTCCCAGTAATGGACAGATATCCAATGCTAAAGCAGAGCAACTTCAGGTTAACCCTCTTCCTGCTACAGGCAACCAGAGATGCCCTAAACATGTGTTACAGTCAGATTGTGAAACCAGTCATTTAGTGAAATGACTGAAATTTTCATTGGATTTCGGTTCACTAAGTAAATTTTTTAAAAGCCTGAAATGACAATATTATTCACTTTAATTGTCAGAAAAAAATGGCAAAATTGTATGAATACCTTATTACCTACAATAATTTATATATTATCTTAATTTTATTTCATCAAATTCATGCCAGTCCATCTGTCAAATAAAGGCAGTCATTTATTTAATTTCAGGCATTCTAAAAATTGTCTGAATATATCGAAATTCAATGAAAATGTCTGTCATTTCACAACTTGACTAGTTTCACAGTCTAACTGTAACGTATATACATTATCCTTATAAATACCAAAAGTATATGTAACATAACGAAACGTACAGCTATTGGATCACAAGTACACATAATAAATAGTAATTACTTAAGTATGCAAATTTAAATGAAATAAATTTTACGAGTATTTCCGCGATATGGAGAATGATGTCACGTGTAATTACATTGCATCACTCAAATTTCTACATACCAGTAGTTAATATATAGATAATATGACATAAAGTTTTATACATTTATAAGTATAAGTCATTTGAACATATAATAATGTGCACTTTTGTATCGCGTCATATGCACGCCTGAAAGTACGCTTTTAGCGTTACATTACTACCACGGTAATTGGATCTGCTCTCAATATACTAGTAGTATTCAATCTCAACTCCTTGGGGAGTATACACGCCAAACAGTTGTGCAAGGTTCTAGAAGGTTATCATTCACATAACCATCTCATCCTTCCGGGTACCCATTGTCTGCTGTGTAAACAGAGGAATTTTCGAACTAAGCCATTTGCCTAAGGTGACATCACAAGTTTTGCAGCCTTTATTTCAATGTGGGACAGAAAGAATCCTAGATATTCTCAGGTTCTCATTCACCCAGCCGATCGAGGGTGCTTCACATTAACCTGAGCGGAACCATATGCCACCACATGTTTAATAATACTGTTTCTGTCAATACTATGTATGTTCGTGGCACATTCTTTCACTTATATAGCGGCTTGTCAGTTATTGCAGAAGCAAACCCGCAGCATTCTTAAAGGCATACTATCACGGTTGATTGGCCTAGATAATGGCCAAACGAATGTCTGTCTGATTTGTACACCCAAAAGTTATTATTTCCTGGTATACTAAGTTCCCAACATTTGATATTTATAATAAATTTAATATTTTATAACAATTATTAGTCCTGGCTAATAATTATCTTGTCTTTGATGTATTCATGATATATGAAGCAATCGTAGTTCTTTCGTCGGAGCCATTTGAGAGTTATGTCCCCTTGCGTAAATATAAAGAAGGACAACAAACTAAGATTGTTCAGGTTGTTATATAAACAGCAAATTCCAAAACAGTTTGTTGAAATTGAATTTTGCCTACAGTACAGTGGTAGAAAGGTTTTTGGAAGTACAAACATGATTATATGTATGTCAAGTGAATGTACTTTGTAGTTGTAGCTAAGAACAACGGTAGTCAAAAACGGTGATTGTATGCCTTTAAGTACCGATTTTTTTTTTTATATATCTAATCTGTTCCTATATTTGCTTCATTCACCTTTGATGTTGCTCTGTTTTCTATTTTAACCACCATGAAATAACATTTGAATCTCCTGTTATTCGTAAATATTCCTATAATTATGTCAGACGATATGTCGTTCTACAGCTATATTATCATCAGATTTAGAATGTTAACCGAGACTCTAGAAATACTATGTGCTTATTTTGTTACTCAAACACAATAACATGCCACAGCTCGTGCACGCTATGTACAAATATCAACAATGTAAAACATCTGTAGGACCACAGGACTTTGAATAATTATTATAAAATATTATATAGCATATTTATATAGTAATCATTACTATATATAGATAGATGGTATCATATTTTTTATAATTATTCAAAGTCCTGTGGTAGGATGAGCAGTGGCTACCAACTTAATAGTGTAACAAACTGAACTTATATGTAGGCCTACTGTGGAGTGCTAACATCATGGGCAGATTTGCTCAAAGACAAATAATATATTTGAATTGTCATTAAAAAAACCACCACGTGGTACATTGTAATAATCATAATGCTTCAGACATAATATTTAAAAGGGCCGGGGTTTTCAGAAGGTAATTAAGCTAACCACATTTGTTAGAATAGATATCATGCATTAATTTAACTAATTTCCTCTTAATTATTTTCACATTTAATTATTTCTTCATTTCAGTAAATATAACGCATAATTTTATATTTTTGGCGTTTAATTTTCACATAATGATATACCATAGTTTCCTGTGTATAATACACTAGCATGTATAATACGCACCCCTTTCTCATGGAAAAATATCTAGTCTCAGTGTACAAGACGCACCCCTCTCTGGGGTCCAACTGATAATGTGACAATTGTACATCATGTATCTTTCTCCCAAAAATGTCTTACCCAGTAATAACGTTTCGTAGTACATGCATTTGAATTTACATTTTCTCAGCCAAATGTATTACTTTCAAGATTGCCAAGTACATGTACACTTTCTATAACATATCTAACATATGTACAAATTAGTGGTCAGCATCTTGAATGTGGCTTGCTTCAGGATATTATTTGCAAAGGGAGATAACTCAAAATATGAAATTTATTTTAATTATTAAGTCTTGTGGAATAAGTATATCAGTAAATAACAACTTTTGGGTGTACAAATCAAACGTAAAGTCTTGGACAGAAATTTGTTTGACCATTATCTAGGTCAACAAACTTTATTTGTATGCCTTTAAAATCTCAGAAGTTTAGTCAAACCAAGGCCTTAGACCCCCAATACCAAATCAACTCGCTGTGTTCCTATGGATGGTGTTCTTCAGGGTTCTGTCCTCAGTCCTTTTCTCTTAAAATTTATTACAGTAAAGCTCGGTTAAAATAATGATCAGTCAACAACATGCCTTCCACCATTGCTAAGCAGACTTCACAACAGCTTAAAAAGATCCTGGCCCTAGTGAACTGGTAGCCAATTAATAAAAAACAAGGACCACTGTGTCACAAATATAAACATTAGTTTATTGATGTATATAATGAACAATAGCACAATAATTTATAACATGTAATTATATAGTGTAAGGTCATAATAATTTCATTCAATGATTGGGGAGTTTTCACCTTATTCAAATATAAAAAGAAAATAACATTGGAGATTATGAATGGTCAATTAACAGAAAATACATATGATTGATCAATACAAATGTCAATAATTGTAAAAAACACCAGAACCAAAAATAAATTGGTAAGATTTTTAATGCACAATTATTTTTTTCAAAGTACTGTTTGTCACCATATATCAGTATTAGTTAGGCATACACATATTCACCAATAACCAATCAGTGTCGTTTTATAGTACTTGTCCCTTCACCATTTATTATAATTTTCTAAGAACTAGTACATCAGCGGAAAATGATTATTTATAAGTTCGAAAGAGGAAAAACATTGGGTCAGCAGATACATAAACCAGGGAATCATGACATAGGATGCAAAAGAATAACGTACTATTGATAAAAACAGATAAAAAATATGGTACACATAATACTAATGATTGGATTCAGTATAATTATATAGATTCTCAAGCAAATTACAAGGAAATATTATACTATAATTTGCCAATGACAATGTATTAGGACATTGGTTAATGAGTACAATTGATGATAACAAATCACGAGATAAAAAATATTTTAACATGAAATTCTTGTAAATCAGAAAATAATGCCTAAAATACTTTTGTAGACAAATCAAATGTATATGCATGTACTAGTACATGTACTTCCAGGTAAAATATCTTCAGTCATGAAATATCCACAAACCGTGATTCTCTGCCTGTAATACTTTTAATTTCATATTGCAATTCTATTAGTGAGATCCTCTGCACATTTGCTTACAAGAATCTGGCAAGAATTCCATGGTAGCCTGTTCATTTTATGAACGCTTCAAATATACTAACAAAGTACATACTAGCTTCAAATATTAACATAAAATAGCATACACCCAAGCACTCGGCTAACCTACGGGACCGCTCACAGTCCTCTCGGCCATCTCAAAGTGGCTACCATTTTGGAACTACTTTATTCACTAATACGTACTACCATATGACTGTTATACAGACATATCAGACTTGTTAATTGCATACTGTATATTTTAATTCGAAATCACATTCCTAACTGAAATTTAGCGCTTTCCATTTCGCAAATAAAATCCATGTTTTCATAGTCTAAATATAGCCATTCGCACATTGCGATGAGTGATGAGGCTGATGACCTAATAAAGTAATTATCCCGGAATATGTGTAAGATTACTACTCAAGCGAGTGCCAAGGTATTATTGAAGCAAAGTGGAAGTAGTCCCGCGGTGTGCCGATTGACACCCGAGCACAGATAGGCTATAAATAGGAATGACACAATGTTAGTAGTACCGTAGGTTACATCCTTTGGCATTTCGACATGCGTAACTTCGCCATTCTTCTATCTAGAAACCAAATTGATGGTCAGTATCTTTATGTCTATGCATTTTCCTAATTCATAGAGGAACTAAACTTTAATAACTTGACATTAATAGATGATTATGCTACAGAGGAAAAATACTGAAAACTTAAAAATAACATGCATAGACACACCAATGTCTACTTTACCTTGAACGTGAGCGGCGACTCTGAAATGTGTTGTTCAACTAAAACAGTAAAAGTACTGTTGTTGATGATAATCACCTTGTTAGGTCATGGCACATCAATATTGAATGTAATAGCTGCATCATGAGTATATTTACATGACTAGAACATTAAAACATGTTAAAAGTCCTAAAATAACCAAAAGTCGTCAGTAGCTGATCAACTGCCATAGGTCATGGCTGCCTCGTCACGTACGTCGGTGAAGAGAAAAACAATTGATGTTTCGATGACTTTCAAAAAGATTTCACGCATTTACAATAAACAATTTGGATTCAATTTTACCATGTTAATTAAATTTGATCATTTGTCTTATTTATCACTGTACTGCATATAAATGACTTCAAATACAAAAGAAATTATTCAAAATCAACGGCAAACAATTGTCCTGCTTCATAAAATTGCGTTCAAAATGGAGGATCGGAAGTCTCTCTTGTCAATATCTATGCACACATCAGCAGCACTACAAAGTCGCCTATGGGTGAGATATTCCCGCTGCAACGTAAAGCAATAATTCAATCAATCACTACAAGATGGATGCTAATAGTGCCCTCGTGTATTTGTACCGTATTTCATCTAGCTGCAAGATAAATGTCAGCTTTCTGTAAAAGGATCTCACAAGAGTGTTCATTCACAACTTCAATATATAAAACAGGTTGGCAAAATTTATATTATGTAAGGCACTATTCACAAACCCCCATATAGAATTTGGTGTAATCAAAGCAATTTAATCTCAGGGCTTGAAATAATTAAGAAGCACTTGGCTAAATATGAAACAGATACAGGGTGGTAGGTATGGTGGTAGGTAGGAACTGATGGTATGGGCTCAGCTGGTCTTATTTACCAAGAAGAGCATCTGTGTGCTTGTTCATATGAACTATCTGCCATTTCTTCATCCACGGCCCTTGTATTGTGGTATCAAACTCTTCGTCTTCTACCTGAAATTTAACATGGACATGTATGTACAGTAATCCTTTACATCAATAGCATAACTTACCTCCAAACTGGATTAAATGCCACAAATATGAATACTTACATTGATATATAATATACTCAACAAAATAAAGTAGGGGCCAGAAGATGATATTTTGTGGAGCTTTCTATCAAATTTCAGAATTCATTTTGATGAATCTGGTGTCATTCTTCTCACATGCACTTGTAGAGCAGACCCAGTAGATCTACGTCCGACTTGTCAAAACCAGTCAAGTAATCTTTTTTTTACAAACTTATTAAAATGCAAAAAAAAAAATCATAATAAATTATCTAGACACGCCTGTGTTGCGTGGGCTCTAAATATATCGACCAATCCATAGGCAGGGAGATAACTCTGAATCGTTGTTATCATGTGTCTAGATAATTTATTAATATATTCATTGTGACCCTCACTAAACCAAAACAAAGTTCTGAATAGGCAGTGATCCCAGGGTATTTGGCAGAAGGTAGTGGAGTCACCATAGCTTGTGTTTTCGAGGATGGGTAAAACCAAGCAGAGACAGTTCTAGTATCTTGAGAACAATATGGCAGTAATAGATGTCTTTAATTATATTGCTTTACATCACTACAGGAATCTCAACAATACAGTCATCAGAATAGAGGGAGGGGGTCCTGGGGGAGTCATTTGAAAATCTGCCATGTTAACCCTCTCCCTGCTGCAGGCAACTGGAGATGCCTTAAAGAGCTGTGTTTGTGCATATTCCAGCAAGGAGAGGGTTAAAGGTATCTGTGGGACCACCTGAAAATTACAGATTTTAACACCTGTATTCATAAAATGATGATGCTGCGAATATTCCAAGGAGGATAACTCTATACTTAAAGACATACAATCACAGTTGGTTGACCTAGATAATGGCCAAACGAATTTCTGTCTGAGACAATTTATGTTTGATTTGTACAGTTTTCCATGTAATTATACACAATAGCTAACAGTAAAATCATAAATTATTTTGGATAATAGTACTGTATAATATATCGTAAATATGGAAAGCATTGTTAAACATAAACATAAAACAACAAGAAAAATAGACCAACACTCATCTAGAAGTAGAAGAATATGACAAACTTTATTAAACTTGATCAGCAAGTCCATTTCTATTGACATGAATAAATATGGGGTGAAAAAAACTTGATCAGCAACATTTCACATTAAAATAGTTATCTACGGTATATAGAACAATATAAAAGAATTACAAATAGAAAACATAAATTAATATGTAGAACTAGAAGAATATGACCAACATTCTTAAACTTGATCAGAACAATTAATTAGCAATATTGTTCACTAGTTAACAATAATGATTAAACTATAGCCTAAAAAAATAATTGAATACCTTTTAGAATAGAAATGAAGAAAAGTACCACCTTGATATAGATAAGTAATTACCTACCATTAGACAATCATCCGTACATTGATCCCTCATTCATAAACAAGTCTCGTTTATTTATATTGACCATACCAAGGACATATCGCATACATGGCACTGCTGTCATAGGTTGAAGCGGCGTAATATGTCGCCTAGCAACAGAATTACCCCAAGTAACAATTGCGAAGAACAATATGCAGCCTCTGTTAACTGGCACAGTTGCTGACGAGCTATTCAGACGTGTTTCAATAGCGGCCATCCTCTATGGATGATACCTGTGTTAACCCTGTTTCAATAGCGGCCATCCTCTCTCGATGCTACCTGTGTTAACCCGGACACGTGGTCGAAGGTACAGGCGGAACGTCCCGATAGCATCTCTCCGAACAATGTACTGAGATTGAGGATACACCGAGGACTCAATCTGCTAATTGAATGAATGATGTATGATCCGGACGCTAATCTCGGATCATGCCCGGGATAAACATGTCCAACTGAATGTAGGGCACCATTCTGATGTGACGATAAAATTATGACAGATGGCGATGACATGTCATTAAAGTCCATTATTTGAACACAATGTTATTTTTTGTTTTGTATTGTTTTTGTGTGAAAGCATAGAGGTTTGTCTTCTTTTGATGTATAGACTACTATAACAACACGTCATCTATCTTCTGTCAATGTCTACCAAGGAAACCGATTCCATATGCAGGGTTTGCAATTAATACTTGCCAGCTCCATTTCTCCCAATACTAAAGGTAAACTGACAGGTCATGATGTTAGTGAAAGATTCTAGAAAGCAACAATAAACCCCATTTTTAAAAAAAATAAAAAATAAAAATAATAAAAAATATCCTACAGGCAAGTAGAAATTCCTGACAGTTGTTATTTGTATCACTATTCAGGCGAGAAAGTTCTAAATTTAGTTTCTATCCCTGCAGTACGTCTATGCAATAACTATTCAAGGCATCTTGGATGACATATGATACTTTGTCTATTTGGTAAAACATGTAAATAATATTTGAAATAATTTCTTCATTTTGAGATCTGATTTACCAGCTATTGTAATGTGTGTACGCTGCATACATTTGACTTGACACAGGGTTTTATAACAAAATATTTATGGAAATACATTTTCAAGCCGCATGACCATTTCATGAATAATTAAATGAATGAATTGATGCATTACGTCACAGAATAAATAACTAAAATGTCACCTCAGATCAATATATATCACTAAACAGGGGTGGAAATTATTACTAGCCCGCTAGTACGGGACATTTCTCGCAAATACTGAAGGTATCCTAAGCGCTATTAGAAAAATCAAGTTTTCTGTAAACATTTGTTATTTGTATCACTTTTTGGGATAGTTATAAAGATAGGTTTCCATCCCTGCCAAATTAGTATAGTGCAAGCATATCCTAATGCAACCTCCCGACTATAGACATACATCATGTACATATACAGTGTCCCCTCGATATAAAGCTGAATTTGGGGTCCATGACGGCCTTATAGTACCAGCCTTATGGGATAGTACAAGTAAATAACAAAACCAAAAAATGGGATCCACATCTGACCCAGCCTTATATCCGAATCCGCTCTGTATCGAACAGCCTTATATCGAGGGGACACTGTAACATTAACTAGCGACTATTGAGCAGACAGGTTGACGTGTGAATGAACTGAAAATTCTTTGTCTTGTTTTATCAGGCTTGCCTCCCTACACAACGTGCTGTCTGACCTGAGGTCGAATCCCAGAGTGGTGGTTTGTTCTCAGACTGTTCCCGTCCTCCTCAGGTAGCTCATCCCTGCATGTTTATCTAAACACTGGGAAATATCTGTGTAGTCAATTGTTTATTATAGATGTCCCAGTGGGGAATTATATCACCCTTATATGATGATGACATACTTTTTTTCCTGTCTTTAGATATTACAAAGCCTGTCATGTCCTGGTGACATAAAACACTTTTATCACTTATATGATTATATGATTAGTGAAATCTATTGTAGCGATAAAAGTGGTTCATGCAACCAGACTGACATTTGTAGCGGGTTCTGAAAATTTCACTAACGACAATTGTAGGCTACAATATTTTGAGCAACAGGGCCCCAAGACCTCATTACTCAGAAAGGTTGTAGCTCTACAATTGATTGTATCAGATTTTAGGCACCCACTACAAATTTAAGTCCATTTCTAGAGCTCTAGACTAACGTATGCCCAATGTACAGGGGCAAGTCAAATTGCACTGCGGGCAACCTATTTTTAACGTATAATACCTTTGGTGCCTTTGCAATCGTAGGATACAATGTTCTGAGCAATGGGCCCCTGGTGCAGACAGTGCAGTGTTAACTCTGGTGTCCTGTATGTATACAGGGTGTGGTTTTATGTTAACCCTGGTGTCCTGTGTGTATATAGGATGTGGGTGTCCTGTGTGTATACAGGGTGTGGTTCTGTGGTAACCTTGTGTCCTGTGTGTATACAAGGTGTGGGTGTCCTGTGTGTGGTTCTATGTGTTAACCCTGGTGTCCTGTGTGTATACAGGGTGTGGTTCTATGTTAACTCTGGTGTCCTGTGTGTATACAGGGTGTGGTTCTCTGTGATCCTGGAAGAAGGAGACGAGAAGTTCATGTTCCAACTGCTCCCCGTCCTGCTGGAGAGGTCCTCACTGCTGTTTGCCATCCCGGAGTTCAGAGAGGACATCAAGAGGTCAGGTCCTAAAATGTCCTAAACATAATCTGTGCCAAGTCCTATAATTATCCTCTTGGTCAGGTCCTAAAATATTCTCATTGTCAGGTCCTAAAATATTCTCATTGTCATGTCATAAAATATTCTTTAGGTTACAGTCACTGACCTATTGAGTACTGTGCACCGACGTCAATAAGTTGTGCTGCTGTTGTTTCAGACTGATGGCGGAGAACTTAGTGCGGCTGTTGAGGAAGTACCCGACCATCGTGGCATCGCAGTACTCGGAGATCACTAACTTCCTGATGGGATACCGCATCTTCTCTGACAGAGAGGCCATCTTTGCAAACCTGGTCAGTGCTGTCTGTAGACAAGTGGAATCAATATATAGCTTGTTACAGTGCCATGATATATCTAAGTTAACCCTCTCCTTGCTGCAAGCAACTGGAGATGCCCTAAAGATCTATGTCTGTGCCTAATCCAGCAGGGAGAGGGTTAAAGACATCCTCCCAGAC
>JAULBP010091593.1:0-21380 GCA_032355345.1 Lepetodrilus pustulosus | reverse complement strand
AGATAACTCGCACTCTCTCACTCCCTCTCTCACTCCCTCTCTCACTCCCTCTCTCTCTCTCACTCTCTATGAATAATAGCCAGTATTGATTTAGCTATAAGAGTAGGTTGGTTTCATCACTTGAATTTTATCTCTGAATATTAATTGGTTTACTTAACTTGCTTCCTGATCCAGTTCAAGAATCTTTTATGTCTACAAATAATTCTTTGAAAGCTGAGTTACGACACTTTAGGAACATGGGGGAGATAACTACTTATTATACAATATGTGATGATGGCTTGCTCCAGAGTTAGGTCGGACAGTAGTAATGATGATCACCTACGACTTGATATGTGGCCTAATCTCTGACTTCTGTCAACTCGCCACAAATCACCGACCATAAAACTTTCACCCCTATCAAAGGCCACAATAAAGTAATTAATGTTTGTTCAAACCCTTTGAGTAAGAAACACAAAAGAATGGCCTGTGGATAGTGGCCTTGTCTGTTATGATGATATATTGGTGAGAGGACCATGATGTGTCTTCTATATGGCCTCTGTTTGTAACAGTTTCACAGAACTTTCATGTTCAGTTATGGTATTGGAACATTTAAAGATTTAAAGGAGCATGGCCATATATATCTGCCATAAGGAATACAGATATCATCCTTGGTCTGTCAGTACCAGCCGGTGCTCATAGGTCTACTGCAACATTCAGCGCTATGGATGTTGTGGGTTTCATCCTGCCCTAAACTGACAAGTCGGGATATTAGTAAAATATTCTAGAAAGCGACTCTAAACCCCATTACAAAAACAGATTTAAAAAAATAATTATATTATAAATGTTCCATATACATGTATTATGATGAAGTATTTGATGCAATTGATGTCTGGTTCCACCTAGAACTCCCGATATGACATCAAGCTATGGTATCTTGTAAAGTATTGAAGACGGTCAGTCAGGTTGTCTCTGTGTATTTGTGTCAGTGTGTCAGGATAGTTCCACCATGGCAACAGTTGCCGATTCCCTACTGATTGCCACTTGGTTTATATGGCAACAGTTGTCGATTGAGCGACCAGGGTTCAGTCTATTGGGCAGCTGAATGGGATCTTGCGCTCTCTGTCAAAGAAATGGGTACGAAGAAATATGGTTTTGTCCATTACGATTGTCCATGATTTGGGTGGGAGCCAACGGTGATTCATCTTCCGATGACAACGTGCACCAATCTACTTATTGCTTGGTAGATAGCACTCGTGTTCTGTCTCCACGTGTGTTGGAGCATCATCTGGTAACAAATATCTCCTTAAAGTCTTACATTTTCTTGTTAGACTTGGTCAGAATTATTCATTTGGTTTATTAGGTTTAGTCAGAATTGATGATTTAATTATTATTACATTTAGTCAGAATTGATGATTTTATTATTATGATAGGTTTAGTAAGAATTGATGATTTTATTAATACTAAATTTAGTCATAATTAAATATTTTATTAATCTTAGGTTTAGTAAGAATTACTGTTGTGGATAATACTGTTAACATTTATAAATGGTGATATAATCTGAAAATTTGAATAATCTTGTGAAAATATTTTGATGATCAAAAGTTAGTACATGTTCTAGTAACCTGTGCATAATATATGGGAATCTTAATTTATTTATTTAATGTGGTAATTGGCTCTAACATGTATGCAAGTCATGTAAACTGATAAAGTAACTTCCCCTTTCAGATCATACCAGTTCTTAACTTTTTGCTGCAAGAGTTTGCATCAAACATCTGTTTCATTATTTTTTTTCTGCCAATCACATCAACATCTTAGAGATGCCATACACTTTTTTGAAATTGCTCCTTTTCAAAGAAAATTGATTTTTACACGTTGTCTTTATTCTTTCATTGAAGTTCATCTGCTTGAATGAGCAAGCAGTGATATGCACCCTAAATGTGTTTTGTTAATTTCTTAATAAACTGGGAGCTATATTCTGGGTCCATCTTATAAAGCAAAACTGACTTTGTTAAAGTAGAAAGTTCTATAATATGGTTTGAATGCTTTGTAGAATTCAAAGATTAAATATTGAATATTTTATTCAATTATTTTAATTAGATTTGATCAATATTTTGATATTTCTTTTGTGAGCTAATCTTTTATGTCATGAATTGAGTTCAGTAATTTTTAAGGTAGAAATTCTATTGAAGTATTTTCCAAAAAGGAGAAAATTAGAATGAGGAATTTCATCATAGCTTTTCTGCTGGAGAAGTCTATAATTGTGTTACCAGCGATCATAATGAACTATTGTAGAAGTTCTGTGGCAGTTATGAATGTTTCAACTATTAGCCATGGAACTGTTAGAAACAATGCCATGAGCATTGGTGTGAAAAGCAGGTTTAAGTGAAAACCGGACGCTGATTGAAAGCGACAAATATGAAGTTGGAACAGTTGTATCCAAAGGAAAAATGTACACTGCTGCAAGGTATTCCAGCCTATGATCCCTGAGGGGCAATCAATTGTCCCTGTCACGATTATGATGCAAGGTGCCAAAGTCATCCCCTGCAATAATAGGAAGCTCCCTTAATGGCCCTTGACAGCAACCCGGACTCTGATAAATTATGACACACCAGAGTCTAAATGAACATCCCCTAAATCCCATCAAAAGCATTTCACGCCAATCTGACCAGGGTAAGCTTCAGGCCATCCAAGGCCTCTCTCTCGCTCTCTCGGTTAAATCTCAGATCTTTTCCCTGGACCGTACCTTTAAGGCAAAGCTACTCAAGTGGAAACCTTCTTCCTCAATGCACTCGCTCACAGGTGTGGTGGTTGTTCAGAAGGGTTCTCTTCAGAAGCTATCGGAGGACAGTTGGATACTTTTCAGTGTGGACACCCATACGTGTGCACACACACACACACACACTTGGATGTTGTTTATACAAATTCATCTCGACTTAAAATGGATTTTAATATTCACCAGTTGAAGGTATGTACTGAAATTGAGAATCTGTATTTGCAATGGGAAGTGGAAAGATCGTATAATTTGGTTCAAATGTATTGAATATTGGTAGTTTGGTATTCAATATGTTTGTGTTCATGGGATTGATTGGAAAAAATACACATGACATTCTATGTCATTTGAAGTAAAAAACAGAACCTTGAAATGTATTTTTTTAAATACCTATTTCTAAAGTGAAGCTCTGCAATAATATAGGTCTACAATATAGATGTGTTGGACCTATAACTCACCCTCAGTGATTAATCATTCATCCTTTATGTTAGTCACAACCTAACTATTATGATAAGTTTACAAAGAAACCAAATAATTTGCATAAAACCTGTCAATGTTATTACAATGTCACCTTCAAACTGTTAATCATTATTAATTGGCATCTGTATTTACTAAATTGTGCTGTGAGGAAAATAAATGTTTTCATAATGCTTCATGCTCAAGTGAAAATTGATGAAACTAATTTGTTTTCTTACCTAATTATGATTATTAAGCTGTTAATAGTGTGCTGTGTTTGTCATCCCCATTGACAGAAATATTGTTTTTACTGCACGAGGAACACCACAGATGAGTGTATTGTAGGGCTGATTTGTTGTCACTGGGGATAATGAGTGTTAATCTCTAGCAGCTAATCTGAACTGGAACGAGATCGGTGACAGCATCATGTTGTTTAATACTTTTTTTGAGTTATTTTCTTTGCTAAGTGAATTATTATCTTTGTATTTGCTTACATTCAGTGGTTGAAGATGCCAGTTAGACAAGTTTATTCTAAAAATCCACATTATAGTGACATAGAAAACATACAATAAATACAATATATAATACAATTATTTATAGATTTATTATAATATATTTTAATATAATATAGTTATTAGGACTAATGAACTAGTATTAGTCCATGTTTTACAAATATGCCGATTTAATGTGAAAAATATATACAAAATATGAACATTATAATTACATTTTCAATCAGTCTATACAGCTGTCTTTGTCTTGAAACTACAATGTTTACACCCTTCTTTCTGCTAGATTAAACACAGTTGCTGTACTCAAAGTGTATTATTGGTTTCTTTCAGCAGAAAATGATAGTAAATTACAGTTGTAGAGTTGTTGGTAGTGTTGAAAATGTTGATTGTTACACTTATGAATGGGGCAATGGAACCGTATTTCTTCTCTTCTTTTTGTATTCTATATTGTTATTTGTATTTTATACCACTTTTATATACTTATGAAGATAGTGTTACTGCACCAAATATAAATGTGCAAATTTTATTTAATTAAAAAATATATAATAGTTATATGCAATATACTAGCAACAGGTGGTTATTTTTCACTGACTAATCTTATAGTGACCCACTATTACACATACATTTCAACAAGGAAACACATATAATGTCATTTGATATTTTTTAAACTTGCATTGATATTTTATTTATCAGATCTACATTCTGAATTGACCCTGAGTCTTTATTTCCCCATGTTTGAGGTCTCAGCGTGTATTATCATGTAATTTGACAGGTGTTTGTTTTGTTGACGACTGGTAGGACATTGTAATCATGTGGCGTAATTATCTGACAAACAGTCTGTTCTATACAGTGATAGGAGAGATAGTGAACATACACACCTTAAGTGCTTAGCAACATAGCAATGTGGTAACAAGTGACGACAAGGTAATAATGTATCCGATATGTGGAGGGAAAAATATGAATCAGACTAAGATGATAATCTGATGGTATGAGTTTGGGCCTAGGGGAGCAAGGAGTGGTGGGGATTGCTGATGATGCTGATGGTGGTAGGGGTTGGGTTTAGATGTGTAGGCAGAGATGATCGGGAGTGTATCTATCGGTATGTAAATGTGGATTTGTCAGTACATGTAATAGTTGATATATTGTTTAAAAAATAAAACTGGGAAGTAAATTGTTGTGGATTCGTCTATCTGCAGATATAATAGGCAGTTAGTTACATGCCTGATGATATTGATGTTGATGAGTTTGATATTGATGGAAATAATGTTGATAAGGATGATGCTGCTGCTTCTGATGCTGATGATGATGATGATGATGATGATGATGGATGATAATCATGGTGGTGACTACACCTATGACAACAGTAAAAGAAAGAAAGACTTATTTTCATTACCAAAGAAAATAGTACTTCATTTGCTACAATTATGAGCTTTAATGTAGAATGGTACAATGAGAAGTCGAGTGAGCGTGAAATCTCCAATTGACAGAACGGCATGGATGCTTTAAATGGGCGTAAAAACATCCTGTACTTTAACACTTTCCAATAGAAATTGAGCTCTGTTGTCTACTATGAAAACCCCATTCAAATAAATGGAAACCACATTGAAAATTCCATTGTCTGAGCAATGTCTCATTCAGGAAGCTCATCTGAAAGAGTAATAATATCCTTTTAAAGAGGGTAAGTAACAGGTCTAACGTATTCAGGGAACTCAAGTAGGCGTGAACACTGCTTTAAGATCCTATACAAACAAGTAATTAAAGGAAAAGACAATAGAGACCCAGGGTGGAGGATCCCAGCACAGGTGGACTAAGACAACACGACTTTTCCCTTTCACACCTTCATGGGATGTGTCCCTTTTGTGAGTGAACGTAACATTGGATGTGTCCCTTTTGTGAGTGAACGTAACGATGGATGTTCAGTGACTCTTCCCTGATGCTGAGTATGGTGAACATACCTCTTACCCGAGTCTATTGTTTTTGAAGATCTACCTGAGTGGTTTGACGAGGTTTGGCATGCTACCTGATTTTCTCACCTGGGCTTAATTGACATGGTATTTGATATGGGGATGAGTGTCATATTGTAACTTGGTATAATATACTGGTGGTAGTGTTGGTACCTGTTGGTTCATTGGAGGTAAAATATAATCCAGGCATAGTCCATTGTGGGAGTATGAAGCATGTACAGGTATGTAAAGGAGAAAAAAAACCAACATATTAAGCATTTCTTCTCCTGTCATATTTAAATTTATTTTTGAAGTATTTTAGTTGGAATTGCGTTTTTCAAATAGGTTGTCAATTATTTTATGGTGATAGTTCTATGAAGATAATTTTTAGATCCTATTAATTAGATTGATTCAGAATTATTTTCAGGCTGACGTACTTATTTAACTTATTCATCTGTGCTAATCTTTCTTTTAATAAACTAATTACTATTGGATGGACAGGAGCTTACAAGAGATTTAAATTCTTATTGATTTTATGCCAAGACAATTTTTAGCAACTGTCTCAATTCAATATTATTTGTGATGCAATAATTGATTTATGTCTCAGTTGAGTGTTACATCGTGCTATGATGTCGATAATTTATGTTGTTGTTATGTAAGAAAGTTGTGTGGACCAACTTGTTAGTGTGAAATAATTGGATGGATGGTGGTCATATGGTAAAGTGGACATTGGAAATCAATGACCACCTGATGTACCGAGTCTGGTCAGCTTGACAATTTTGTTCATGCATAGGACAATCAATTGTGTGTGTTTGCTGCATTTACTATGTATGAATAGGGAGTGAGATGGCCTCCTTGCCAAATGCCTGTATGGAGTCATTCGCTTTGATATTGTTTTGTTTTCCGAATGAATGCTTTTCCTGTTTGTGGTTCTTCCAGGAAATACAATTAATGTACCATGAACATTTATGTTGATTTTCAAAGGTATACTGTTTATTATTTGGAAGTGCATTTAGTACTTTGATATGTTTGGCAGAGTTCCTATGGATTAATGTGAAATATTCATCACGTGAATCTGAAACAAAGTCTAATTATTATTCCATGGCTTTATCTGAAGATCTTAATTGATCCTATTCTTAATTAATATATTGCTATCAAGAACTTATAGAAAGAAATCCCAACAAAGTTTATTTGTTGAACTTGATCAAAGTAAATTATAATACTGATTGAATTCTAGCAGAATAGTTAAAAAGGAACGACATGTTACACAAATATATAATTCTGATACTTGAAATTTAATGTAAATGATGAAAGTAATTATTCAGTATAAACTTACCTTAATTCAGTATAATTAGTTAAGTGCCTTTTTTATCACTGAAAGTGAACATTTTAAATATCTACATTGCAGTTGAACATGGAATATAGACCCATATATAATTTTTAGAAAAAAATCTTGTAGAAAAAGTGTGAATTACTGTTCACTCCATTTGTGAATTATTCACACAAACAATTTTCTGTATATTATTGATAAACCTGAATATCAACGGTCAAACAAGAAAGTATCACGTTTCAAAGAAACCCAGAACATTTGACAGTTATTCCGCATCTCAGTGTTGACTTACTACTGTTTAGCATGCATTTTTAATAGGAAATCTTTACACCTCATTCAAAACTATTCTTCCAGGATATTTCAACCTTTCTCACTATGACAGCTTCAACTTAAATAATCATGACTTATCTCAAATCTTCATTCTTTCGGGTATATCAATTGTTAGTGATTTTCGGGAACAGACGTTCGGGTGATATTTAACCTTGTCTGTGTGTGAAAGGAAGTCATAAAAATATCATGAAACGTTCTTTGTTTTAAATACTATGGACATAATTATATATGAATGTCTGGTATTTTCTTATAATTGGAATTGATCTTCAGGAAATTCTTTGGATATCTCGCACAGATTTGTATTCAAGAGTTCTGGGTGTGCGAGAAGACCTAAAGACTTGGGGATGGATTTCACACCTGTGTTTAAATTACATACAGAAGCCAAGGGAGAAATGAGACCCCATCTTTAGATTGGACAGTTTTAACTGATTTAAGACTTGCCAGGCTACTAGCTATTGTTGGAAGATATTTGTATTTGTCTGAGAGGGATGGTCATGGATTATTTGGTCAATTCAGACTGTTCAGTTCATGGGTAGGTAGGTGCTAGGTCAGATCATGGGTAGGTTTTGGTCAACTGTGTTAGATTTCATTGCTACCAAATTACTATTATTTTTAAAGAAATGTATAAAAGCAATTTATAAACCATGAACTTAAGTTATTGTTTGTACAAATTGTGGGTGGCATTTATTTTGGCTTCACTGCTTTAAGTAGCTTGCAGTCAGCCATTTATGTTAAATTCAGTTACGTTTGTCTTCAAATTGCAGGTCTGTTCATGCCAGATTACACAACAACAGATTTGTTGGTTCATAGTTATGTATCATTAATGCAAATTGAATGTGGTGTAATTACTAAGGAGACTGAAATATGTTAACCGTACAGTATTTTGATACATCAGCGTGCGTCATTTACTTGTTAAGCAATTTGAAAATATCTCTGGTGGATTCTGTTACGAGGCATGCCTCCTGCCGGTATCCTTTCAAAAACTATCCTGGTATCTGGTATTCAGACTGATAAGATCTCGTACAAAATGCTGTAAATCTCGCCAAAGAAACACACACCAGTTTCTTGACCAGCCCTCTTACACGGGGCGTCCATAGCAGAAATACCAAGTGTCCAGTGTAAGGCCCTGACAGCAGACGGCAGGGTTCTTTACCTAATCTTTCCACCTAATCCCCAGTACTTTCACAGATATTGCCCGCCCAACAGAGGTATTAGCAATCAAGATTTGTTTCCATATCATAGTGGTAACTGCTTCAGTAGCCATTAAGACCTGATAATTACTGCCCCCATAATCTCTCCAGTCTTGCTCTCCATTCATCCCCCATTTACAAGCATTACAGCATCAAAACTCGATAAGATACATGTAGTCTCATTAGGCGGGACTTGTGGCGGGCCGTAGGTATAATATCTACTCGATAGATAGGTTTTTGTGTGTGGAGAGTTAACTCCCCCTTTGCGCCACAGGGGTGTCCCGCCACCCCGATCCTCCTTTGTGGACACTATTTCTGGCATTTGATACTGAATTAACGCTTTCACTGTGGGCCTCGACTTAGGATTTTGTCGATGGTCGTCGCTTTGCTCAACATTTGAACTATGGCAAAAAGCAGATTATCTCCATGAAAAGCCCCCCATCCACTGCTGCGGGCTTTTGAAAATGAGACTGCCTCAGACTAGATGTAATGACAAAAGTTCTCATGATACGGTCACACTTTACAAGATTTAAATGCCACAGGACCATGTTCAATAGAATTCTTACACTACACAGGCAGAATGCCGTTCTCCATTTACTGGCTGGGTCATTAATGCGTAGGCTCATACAACAGAATTTTGTGAGGATATTTTAACTATTTCCAAACATTATAATGTATATCTAACAATTCCCTACAATGTTATTTTCTTAAACAATTTTTTTTTTATATGACTTAAATGTAGAGTACTATTATAGTAATACTTTAATCTAAATCCCTATGTCTATTACAGTCCTTACAATTGCTTTATTTCCAAAGATCACATTCA
Organism: Lepetodrilus pustulosus; assembly: GCA_032355345.1. Lineage (NCBI taxonomy): Eukaryota > Metazoa > Mollusca > Gastropoda > Lepetellida > Lepetodrilidae > Lepetodrilus > Lepetodrilus pustulosus. The sequence continues at coordinate 12,047 of JAULBP010091593.1, read as the reverse complement.
ATTTCTTTAGCACCTTTTCGACAAACACAGCTAATATAATAAATTTAATATGGCAAATTACCAATTGGGATTGTGTTATTCTAATTGAAGCTTTCCATCTAAATCAATGGTTAGAATCACATGGTAAAATTCAGCAAAGCACCCAGGTTTTCTTAATGAGGAAAAGGTGTGATAGCTGGTTTTCCTGCAATGCTAATTAGTGTAATTATCCCCAGCAGCTCCTGTGATGACTTCCCGAAGTGTGACCTGCTGCACAGCTAATTGTGTCCATGCTAATGAGTTTTGACAATGTTAATTGCTAGCAACTTCTTGATAAGTCCAGTATTGCTAGAATTGACGAACACTTGTTCTGTCAAGAGATACGCTGTGCATAGCTAATAGAATAATGTTCATTATGCATCTCAAGATAAAAGTTTTAGGCTATGATATTATTTAGACTGTCCATTAGTCTCAGAGGATGAAAGTAAATAATTAAAATTAAAATTATATTTACTTGTATGTTTACAGTCGCTGAATGGCTTCACCCTCTGAAATCTCAACTTGTTTAATTGTTCAATGTAAATATGAGTCTTTGGGTGAGAATATTGTGTCTTGCAGACTAGATATGAGTACAGTTCCCACTCGATTATAACACAGTCTGATGCACCGTGGATTCGGATATAACGCGGGGTCAGACGTGGATCCCATTTATATTTTCGTTATTTCCCTGTAATTTCATATAAGGCGGGTACTATAACGCAGGGGGCATGTCATGGACCCCAACTTCAGTGTTATATCGAGCGGACACTATCAATTTTTGTACCTTCATTTATTTTTTCTGTACCTATTACCGGTAGTATTTTTTTAAATCAAGTATATTGTAATTGTTCTCGTAATTTTTATCAGCTATGACATCTTTATATATGTCAATTTATATACAATTTTTGCATACAATATGTAAATGGGCAATGTCGATTAATAGTCTGTATTTGTAATTGGTTATACTGTACTAATATATTGCCTCCATACCCCATGTAAAATGACGTCATTTAGTGAGTATTTGTCATTTCATTGCATAGAATTAAGAGGCCTGTTCACTAGGCCCACCATCAAGCTGGTGGTAATTATATTGCTCAATATCAGGCATGTAGAATCAAGTGCTTCATACAGTAGTAATTTCACCAGCAGCTACAGTACTTGTTTCGCTTTATGGTGTCAGCGAGTCCAGTTAACAAGTTTGTCTAGTCGCTAATTGTTTGTCAAAACGTCCTAATAAAAACAGCACACAATGGTAGGGTTATGTTCAGAAGGTGAGAGAAAATGCTCCCGTTTTCACTTTGATCTGGTTTGCCGGTCGTAAACTGTTAAAATAACATGTCACGCTCGGCCAATCTGACCAGATTATGCTGTTAGCAGTCCTAGCTGTATGAGCAATGGGTTTGTGGTGATTTGTGATGACGGTGTTAAATGCACCCCATAGGATTTGTGTAGGCTAAGAAAACACACTGCCAGTGGTCAGTGAAAGTATCCCTTGAATGTTTTGATGGCAATAAGCATGGAACAATAGGGAAGGATGGCTGTTTCATTGGGCTCGAACCTCATACTGGTAGCCTATCAGAACTCACTTCTAATGTCAGAAGTGCTAACTGAAGTTTTAATGCTTTAACATCTTTGCACTTTGTTAGTCTACTTCTGACTTAGAACAGAAAAAGGTGCACAATTTGTGTTAGTCTGCTTCTGACTTGGGAATACGTAAGAGGGTTTTAGGGTTTATTTGTTTCCCAGTCTAAAGGTCCTAAGGTTTAGACTTATTCGTGGAATTAACTTGTTGAGCACAGCTCCTTTAACTTCTTCCATAGTGAATGATAACTACATCAAGCTGACTTGCTTAGCCAAGTTAGTATGTCAGTTTGGGCTTGATTCATGTTTGGTTTATTCATTTATGGATATATAATTGTGTTTACCCCTCCCAGTTTACCCTTGTTATCAAATTTACCAGTTAGTGTGGCACTGGGTTGTGATCTATAAAATCATGGTCCATCCTATGCTGTCTGAAAGAGTCATAGTACCAGGCTTCTAATGAATATCATATTATTATTTTATTTGTCTCGCGTCTGGGTGAAATAGTACCGCTGCGACATTAAGCAAAGTGACTTATTAATAATAATGAGATTATTTTATTGAACTTTATTTATCAAATTTGTTATACTTATTCCGTTTTTGTTCTATTTTCAGGTTGGACTTTTGAAGAAAACCATAGCTACTTGTACAGACATTGTGTGAATGTGAACATTGCCACTGAATCATGATCATTACTTTACGTCAGTCCTGACCATTTTACATTTTTGAAAAATTTGGATCCTTGCACGCCAAAATAAGATGACATACAGCTGCAGCATGACACTGACCGTGGCAAGACTTCTTCCTCTCGTTCTTCTCCTCCCAGTACTGTGTCCAGCACAGGAGGTGACCTTGACCTACAGCCTGAAGGAGGAGCAGGAGGAAGGGACGTTCGTTGGAAACGTGGCCCGTGACAGCTTTCTTTACGGAAATGTGACAGAAGACGTGTTCAAACGTCTGAAATTCAATTTCTTTTCCCAAGGCAACCCTTTCTCCAGATTGTTCAAGATTGATGAGAAGAGCAGCACCATTAGGACATCGCAAGTGATCGACCGTGAGGCATCTGATGTGTGCGAAGGAAAGTCGGAGTGTGTGTTGAATCTCGATATTGCAGTTTACATCCGAGATGTATCGAGAAACCGGTACGATCTCTACAAGTTGATGCAAGCCAAGGTTAGCATTTTGGACGTCAACGACAACAGACCCAGGTTTCCGAAGAGGTCTGTGTCGCTGAGCTTGCCCGAGTCGGTTCCTGTGAACCACATGATGTTGATAAGTGGTGCGATCGACAAGGACACCGGCACCAACAACTCCATTAAGAGCTACAGCATCATTCCCGCAAACGGCATGTTTGGCCTGAAGGAGCAGCACAACTTCGGAACGTCCGATCTCGGAATCGTTGTCAAACATCGATTGGACCGCGAGACGAAGCACTTCTTCCAGGTCACCATAATAGCAAAGGACGGAGGCTACGTTCAGAAGACTGGAACAGTTCTCATCAACATCACTGTGACCGACGTCAACGACAACCGTCCCGCATTCCTGCAGTCGTTGTACAACGTCACGGTCATGGAGAACCGCCCCATCAACGCCACCATCCTGCAGCTGACCGCCATCGACCAGGACCAGGGACTGAACGGCAACGTCTCGTACCAGTTCAGCTCCAGAGTGACGGCCAAAGTGCGCAAGGCCCTTGGTATTGACCCGGTCTCTGGGAAGGTCTACACCAAGGGGATAATCGACTACGAATCAGAGGACCAGTTCCAGTTCATGGTGGAAGCCAGGGACAACGGATCACCTCCCTTGTTTTCGTTGGCATCGGTTGTCATCAACATCCTGGATGAGAACGACAACGCGCCGAGGATCAACATCAACCTGTCTCCTGAAGGAACGGACATCTCGGAAGGTGTCGAGATCGGAAAATTCATCGCCCATGTTTCTGTTTCTGACTTGGACAGCGGTAAAAATGGCATCGTCACGTGCGACATGAATGACGCGCATTTTTCTTTGGAGAAATTCTACCAGGATGTGAGCAACATTTACAAGATAACTCTTAAGAAGCAGCTCGACCACGAAAGTTCTCCGACACACAACGTCACTATTACATGCAAAGACAACGCAGATTTCCCTCTCGTGAATTCCACAAGCTTCCTTGTTAAAGTTTTGGATGAAAATGACAATGCACCGTTGTTCAGTGAAGATACATTCACTGGTAGTATATTAGAAAATAACAAAATTGGAGAGGAAATTCTGCAGATCACAGCTCACGATTGGGATAGTGTTAAAGATGGAAACGGAATAGTGTCCTTTTCTCTAGCGAATGATGCTGGGCACCAATTTTCTATCGATTCCAATTCTGGGGTTGTCACGGCAGACGTGCCTTTTGACCGAGAGGATGTGAAGGAATATAGATTCGGGGTTATAGCAAAAGATCATGGTAGTCCACAGAAATCGTCCTCCGCTCGTGTCATAGTTAGCATTCTGGACCAGAACGACAAACCACCGAAATTCACACAACCCGTTTTCATTGGATACATTCTAGAAAATCAACCCATAGGAACTCCGGCTTTAAATCTCACTGCCACAGACGAAGACGAAAAGCCGCGAATGATGTTCTCGTTCCCGCCCGATTCAGACACCCAAAGGTATTTCTCGCTGAATCCTCTCACGGGCCAAATAACCAGCCGAGTGACCTTCGACCGGGAAGAACAGAAGAAGCTGAACTTCACCGTGATCGTTCACGACCCACGGATAACCAGTTTCAGTGATGCAGCACGCGTCACCATTCATGTTCTGGACGACAACGACAACGTGCCCATCATCATGTTCCCGACGAAATCCAACAACACCATGCGGGTCGCATATGGCACCAAAGTCGGAACGGTTATCGGCAAAGTTTCCGCCAAAGACACTGACGAAATCGACATTCCATTCAGGAAATTGACTTTCTCCATCCAGACCGGCAACACCAGGAGCCTGTTCAACATCAACCGAATGAACGGCGAGCTGGCGGTGTCGCGCATCATGCGTCAGTCAGACATCATCAGCTACAAGCTCATCATCGCCGTTCACGACAGCGGGAGAAACGCGCGATCGGCAACAGCGACTCTGAACATCATCGTCGTGGACGTCAACGGAACTGCAGAAGCCTACGGCAAGCACCAAGGTCTGGACCAGAACATGATGATCGTTATCATCTTGATAGCAGTGACGGTCATCCTGGCGATTGCGATATTCGCCACCATATGTATGATACGACGGATCGACCGCGAGAGACAGCAGAGACGTGCTGCCATGATAAAAGCTGAAGAAGACAAGTCCCTGGCGGCCATAACCGGCACGGACACATTCTTAGTGATTGCCAAGGATTCCAATGAGAACGATGACGCAAAGTTGAGGCGGAATAAGAAAGAAGTGAGTTTTACATTTGAGGACGATCGGGATATGCACAACTTGAGCAATTCCTCGGGACATGCGTCTATGTCGACATTCGGCGTGCCCATACACCCAGAGCATTCCCATATAGTTAGCGTGAGTACATTGTCTTTCTTCATTACCTATTGTAATTACATTTGTGTAACAAGATAGTGTTTATTTTGATCAATGGAAAAATATATCTATCATGGTTTTAAGATTTGATAAATAGATACATAGATTGTGAATTTTACTTTCGCATTGGTGTTTCAGTTTTCTTAAACTTAATTAATAAATATATCTTTCTGTGTAATAATGTGTAATAAAGAAATGGTTTACACAAATGTCTAGTGTATATATGCAACACTAATGTTATGTATGAATGATAATAACTATATGAAAAAAAAGGTTTACACAAACATCTGGTATATGTATGCAACACTAACATGAATAGTAAGTCGAGCTACTTCATATGATAATAATTTATCCTTTTCAACTCAAAAATTGAAATCGGGATATATATATATATATTTAACAAGCCTCAAAGATAATTGTTTTCCTTGAAAGATATAAAGCACAAATTCGCAATACTGAGTTTTGCGTTTCAGAATTCCCAGGAGGTGAATCTCGTTCTCACCCCGCCGTCGTCGGCACGTGTGGAGACGAAGCAGAATAACATGAACAGCCCGAGCGGCCACCAGGCACACATTCCAGTCCAAAACAATATACCCGTGGCGCCGCATCCCGCGGATAAAACGTGGATGCGGAATATAAACGAGGCAGAGGTGAGGAATGTTATGAACGGAATTTACCTGGATTTTGTGTGATGTAGAAATATTGCGTGGCTTTGGCATTAGATGTATTGGGTATCAGGTCAACGTCAACCAGGATTGAAAATTTGTTAATAATATACGCAGAATTTACTGGGAATGTATGTAAATGTATAAATAATATGTGATTTGATATTGCTATGTTTGGTCAACTAGGATTGAAAATTTTGTAATACTAGTATGTACATGAAATGTATATGTACCGGTGAAATATTATGAGATTTTCAGTTATTATTCGTAATCATCTTTTAAAGTTGTTAAGAAATATAAATATAATATGATATGGATGATGACATCATCATCTTGGTATCATTACATAAACAAAATGTCTAATATTATTTCAACTGTTATCTATTTCTGCAATATCATAACGCAAGCACAAATATCATGATATTTTATGGAATCTACCGGTATTTAAAATAATAATTATATTTTTCGTAATCATACCTGTTATTTAATGTTTATCTGGTAATAATATAAGCATTATATATGTTAAATTTATGTGTATATGTAGAAATATTTTAGATTCAATTATTGTTCGTAATTGAATATATTTTAATTCATTCTAGTTTTCTGTAATCAAAGCCATCATTTGATATATATATTTTGGAGGGAAATCTCTACACACTCAATCACCTTTCTCATTCGCAATGTTTATACGGCTAAACACCACCCGCACCCCTTCCTCAACAAATTACCCCTCCAACCTCCACCCAGATCTAAACACTGTAGCTGTTTATTGGTCTATTTATCTGACATGTTATTTTTAACGCTTTATATACTAATTCAGTACAACATTTAACATGAATATCATTACATGTACATGCGTATTCTTTAAAATCATTTCTATTCAAAATCCTATTATTACATGTAGTTCGTTATTGATATATAAAACGGTGTTGAAATTCATTGTATTATTACAGATGAAGTATAATACCTCCCAATCATTTACACTATTTTGTATGACTATTTTGTGACTGTGACTATTGTTTGACCATTGTGTGTCTATTGAATCTATTGCTTGACTATTGTGTGACTAGTGTATGACTCCTGTGTAAGCATTGTACTAGTATTGTGTATGACTATTGTGTGACTATTGTATGACTCCTGTGTGACTATTGTGCGACTATTGTGTATGAATATTGTGTGACTATTGTATGACTCCTGTGTGACTATTGTACTAGTATTGTGTATGACTATTGTGTGACTATTGTATGACTCCTGTGTAAGCATTGTACTAGTATTGTGTATGACTATTGTATGACTCCTGTGTGACTATTGTGCGACTATTGTGTATGACTATTGTGTGACTATTGTATGACTCCTGTGTGACTATTGTGCGGTTATTGTGTAGGACTATTGTGTGACTATTGTATGACTCCTGTGTAAGCATTGTACTAGTATTGTGTATGACTATTGTGTGACTATTGTATGACTCCTGTGTGTCTATTGTGCGACTATTGTGTAGGACTATTGTGTGTGACTGTGCGTGAACTCACCCACAAGGATGCTCTGAGAGGCTATCAGCAGGACGATGGTGTTGGCGAACGTGCTGAGGATGATCCCTGACGCCACCAGCAAGCCTCCTAGCATTATAATACTGCGCTCAGAGACGTACAAGCTAAGGATGTTCTGGGCACCGAACCCTGCAATCACAAACATTAGCTGAGTCAGTATATACGGTCTAGATCAGTGTTAACTTGTGTTTAGTGTAGCATACACGTTGTCGTGGCTGTGCATTGCACAGTGACGAGCAACATATTTATAGATACAGTTCCAATGCCGCAATGGCTTTCTTAAATGTCGAGACAAATAGTTCCGTAAAACTCCCCGCGACCACTGTGTCCAGGGTCGTAGCTAGCCACCGGGCATGTTGGGCAGCTTTGCCGATAGCACTGCTAAGAGCGCGCTATTGTCTCTTAGTAGATAAGAGATATTCGTGAAAGGTTACCCAGTGGTCCACGTTGTAGGCAATAGGCTGGTACCGTGACAAAGGTGTGACCTACCTGCGATACTGAACACAGCGCCTTGTATTCCCATCACCAGCGTGGTTAATGAAGACGAGGCTTTGTACGCATGCAGCAACTCGAAGAAGAATATCCCAAACGACCTTATGTAGCCAATACAGAACATCATATTGATGAAGCAGGCTGAAACGAAGAGTGGAAAGGTGTTAATGCTTGATATTTGGACAATAGGATACATGTAGGTGTGTTAATTTTTATAAAGCTCTTACATGTAACATTGAAGTTTCATAGAGAAGAATTTACAGAATGGGTGCAAATTTATTATGCTGCTAGTAATAATTATCAAGACCTTTACGCCATGACAACACAAGACCAACATACCCAGAACATGATCGCCAAAGGTCATCATACCATAGATATGACCAACCATGTCCTCCGTATCCTACATGGCAAATCATACCTATCATGATCGGGGTAGTAATGTAGCGCTACAAGCAATATTTCACTCATGTATTCGAAGCAAAATACATACGCATAATTATTATTACATGACAACAGATACACACCATTGTCTTAATGACAACACGTGTCCATCATAACCGACACAACAAGCCAAGTCCATCTCATTCTACATTCTCAACATCTCGACATTCCTACCTGCCATGACGACCCAGGCCCATCCTCGGTCTATTGGCGGGCCGCGAGCTGCCGTCATGTTTGGAGTAGACTGGACTACTTCCTATCACTGGTCGTGGTTGAGGCCATAGTTCCCTCCCCGCTCCCTGTCTCGTGCACCTGGAATACACGCGCAAACATACATCAATGTTGTCATTGAAACCTAAGCCATCGAGAATTGTAACTGTCGGATGATATGCGCAAGTGTGACAATCTGAACAACGAAAATATCGTACTACAAAGGTAATACTCTATGAATTAATCGAAAGCGTCGTGACAGCAGTGGAACGCACATAAGATGGAGCTCCAAGAAAATGAATTTGCAAGCCACGTATTGGTTGAAATTTTGAAAGCACTTCATGTTCTGTGGATAATGTGTCTGGTATTCTAAAAACATGTCAGCTTTATATTTGCATAAGAAATAATTACAACTTGAGTCCATTCGTCTGAGGTGCCTACCTTTAAAATTCGGACAAGGGAGACGAGTGCTGATCGCACGGTCACCAACTTCCGGTTAGTGTCTACACAAAAAACGCTGGTATAAATATTTTATTTGTGAGTTTCCAGACTGTGCAGATGATGAACTGTTATGTCATGTGTTGTCAGGTATTGCGGTTTCCTTCCTAAATGTTATATCAATCCAAACTCTACCATTGTGACCAATTGAACACTAATTGTGCAATACCTATAGGCTTACGGTAATTTGTAACATAAACCATAATTGAAAACAACAATCCTTGAAACCTTTATGGGTCTTGAACCACGAACATGCCGCACCACGAAGGATTTGCCCTACGGTAATTGTAAAACTAGCATAAAAATCCTTGAAAACAAGAATCATTGAAATCTGAACCACGAACATGCTGCACTACGAAGGTTTCGCGCTATCCTAGTAGACTAAATGTAATATAACAATCTTTGAAAACAACGATCTTGTTAATAGTATTGGATTTTGAACGACGAAAATGTCGCAACATGTGCGTTTCCTGGTATACGGTAAACGTTTGTGAGTTATAGTTAAAGTATTACTTCTCAGCAAACGATATATCATCTGCTATATCATATGCTACTACATAAGACTCATAAATGGAAAGAAATGCAATACGCAACATTTAGTAAGAAATATGCTACTGTCATGTACGTCGCCGCTTGGTGGTAGAATATCTCGACATTATACTACTAGCCTATATATTACTCGGCAGTTCTTGGGTTCCACCATTGTTGCATGATGTCATAATCTAATAACGTCACAATATCTGCGATGTCATCTGCAGCTGGGTCCAGTTGCACGACTATCCTGTAGGCTACACTAGTTGTAGGGGCATACAACTGCCGTCACATTAATTGTAACGCTGTCTTATTCTGATTGAGCTTCGTGCAATCCAATTCCAACTGTAAGCCTCTACAGTTGTATTGGACTATTGTAGCACTACAAAAGAGTTCTGCTACTGCACTAGATACATAGTCGTAGTCAAATCCGTCATACAATCCTTAATATTCAGAAACAATGTCTTTGTTTCAATTTCGCTCAATCAGCGAGAGTACACGCATCATCTCCTTCGACTTCCACTGCTATCCTTAAAACTCCCAGTTTAGGCACTATTTCAAAGGCATAATATCACGGATATTTATGCTTGTTTTAGACTAGTTTTTGACATGCATACAATCATGTTTGTACTTCCAAAAAGCTTTCCACCGCTGTGTGGTTCACGAATCTCCACTCCAACCCTTCGATAGACAACCCGCTTCTTTATACATCAGTAAAAGGGCAGATCACTCTCATTCCTGCTAGCATTCCTTCTTAGAATAGTGATGCATCTCGGACAAGATAAATAGCGGAACGTTCCCTTATTTAATATAAAATATGATTTGTTTTAATACTATCGAATGCTGGGGGATAAGTACATGAGTAAATAATAACTTTTGGGTGGATAAATCAAGTGTTATTAATATCAGATGGAAATTTGTTTGTCCATTATGCAGGTCAATCAATTGTGCTATTATGCCTTTAACATGTAACGTGAAAGCTATTTCTTTTTCTGGATCCGCCACTGCTTACGATATACATACGAGTACGCTATTAGTATGCGTGAATAGTATATCATCGAGTAACAAAAATGTAATATTAAATTATTTATGCACTATGATTAATAGTTATATAATGACTTGTACGGTCTACCCGTAGACTTTCCATAGTCTCAGAGGGTGTAAGTAACTTATTTAAAATAAATTCTACTGTATGGTATAATATTTATATGAAATGAGCCTCTGAAAATCTTTATCCTCAGTTATGATCTAGGCTTGCTTTTGTCTAAGGGAGTTATTGGAATATGATTATTTGGTTGAGAACTTGGTCTGTGACACAAACTATGTCTACCCGCAGTCTTGCTACACATGTAAATACAGTGAAATGTTTTACTGTATATGGGCCAAGGTATCCTTTCACGAAGTTCTCTTATCCACAAAGAGACCATAGCGCTCTCTTTGCCGATAGCTATAGCACTGTGCAGAGAGCACTATGATCTCTTAGTGGATAATAGAGCTTTGTGAAAGGATACCCAGTGGCCTTACATGCAATAACACTATTTGCACTATTAGCATCTATCTTGTCCGGCTGCTGAAACTAGATGAATGCGTGCGCATATTTCAACTAATAGCGACTTCCGCCCTTAATGTAAACGTTATTATCACGAAACAGGACCCTTGTTTTGGCCGTTGATTTTGAACATTTTCCTGTATATATTAGGTTGTTTATATGCAATAATAAATAAGACGAATGGTCGAATCGAATAATATCCTAAAATTTAATCCAATTTGTTTCTCCTAAGTGCATGACAATTCGTCGACATATGTGTAGTCGCTGCCATGAGCTATGGCGGTAATCAGCTGGTGACCACTTTTGTTCTCTTTAGCACTGATCTTCTATTCATGTAAATATAACCAGGATACAGCTAATTATTACTTTTAATGCTGATGCGCTTGGTATTAATACCAAAATTTTTAGTTGAACAACTCGTTTCATAGTGGCCAGTCGCGTTCAAGATGATACTAATAATCCTACTGATGGTAACATTTGAAGCAACACCAGCATTTTCTAGCAGACGTAAATACTTAAAGTTTAATATTTCTTGGAATACAGTAATTAACTGCTAATAACTTAACTGTGATATTTGAACGTTACTTGCCACTATTAAGACAGGGGTATTTGATTAACTTGAAAAGTCAGCATTGTTTATTGTTGAAACGTAGGGTAATTGCACTTAATCATTTCAGCTCCAAAACAGTTATCGACATAACTGACGCTTGAACACACTTTCTTTCAAGGAAGTCTTCGGCAAATTGTTAAAAGTTATATGCTTTATGAAAATATCCTCGAAACAGTATTACTTAACATGCCTTTAAATTGGTGATATATTCGTGTTGTTTTAATTTTTATCTTTAAATTATAAACGTCAAGTAATCAGCTTTGAATTCCTATATGAAAATACAAAATTGGACCCAGCAGATAAAAAGTAGTTCAAAGGGGCTGTACTATCAACATTATAAATTAAAGCTTGAATTT
>JAULBP010091582.1:0-12132 GCA_032355345.1 Lepetodrilus pustulosus | reverse complement strand
GGGGGGAATTCCATGCTACCCGCTAACGTGGAGTGAAGATGATTTAGACAAGATAATTTTTTTGTCATGACAAAAAATTATTATAAAATATGAAATTTATTATAAATACATTGTATCAAGTGTTGGGGACTTAGTATACCAGGAAATAACAACTTTTAGGTGTACAAATCAAACGTAAGTAGTCTCAGACTGAAATTCTTTTGGTCATTATCTAGGTCTATCAACCGTGATTGTATGCCTTTAATCATCATGTCGAAATATATTATCATCCATAATTAATTATAGTGTTTGAACTATTAGAGGGTTTGAATTAACAGGAGAATTACAGTACGTCATTATTTCCAGATTCGGACGAGAAAAGGATGTCGAATGTCCTGGAGGTCAAGCTACCATTGGACAGGTCGCAGATCACTTTACCAGCACCGGAGGACCGACAGGATGACGACGAGGTCTACCAGGAATTCCTGGAAATACATGCCGGGTCCGGCTACCTGCCACAGATGGACAGTATGTGTTAATATTGATCTTAGTTTTAGTATTAATTTTTAATTTTAATTTTTACATTATTTTTTAAACAATTTCAGCGGAGCTTTATATAGACAAACTATATGAAGATTGTCTGATTGCTAAAATAAATGCATTCGGTCGAAAATATATTCAAGCCAGTTTTTCTTTTTTCTTCCCTTTGTCCCTTTAATAATATAGTAAATAGTAAATAATAATAATAATAATAATAATAATAATAATAAACTCCATAGATTTCAATATTTGAACCATTTTATTCTTCAACAATTAAATTTCCACCATTACATGCACTTTCTTTGTTATCGCTAAGTGTTGTTTTTGTTTGTTGAAATATCTTCAGCTATTTTTATAACAGGTTTTAAAGATGTACATGCTATTTATTTTCAAAGAATTATAGATATCACTCAGTCACACTTCCCATAGGGACTCACCTAGACATCCATTGGTACTTGATCTCATTCCATATTTCAATTATGCATTTTCACCGCCAAAATTGAGCAGCGTAGAAACCATTAGTTGGTATTGTTTTTGTCTTGTTTCCATATTTTTTTTTGTCGCAAATGGGTGAAAGATTCATTCAGCGACGTTAAACTCCATAATCACTCACTCACTCCATTTTTGTTGAACACACAATTATATGCCTTCACTTTCACTTTCACTTTCACTTTCACCCACTAGTGGAAACACCCAGCTCAGATACTGAACAAGAAAAGAAACTGGTCGAGAAATCACGACTTCTTGTGGATGCATCAACTCTAGGTATGGACGTGAATTGAGGAAGCAATATCTAATTTAACCCTTTCCCTGTTAGATAAATCCCAATCCCAAATACTATATAGCAGGAAGAGGGTTAACCTACATGGCCGTCGATAGAATTCCACATACAGTGCCCCTTCGATTTAATATGGTCCGATACACAGCGGATTCGGATATAATGCAGGGTCAGATGTGGATCCCATTTTTATTTTTTTTATTTCCCTACAATATCGTATAAGGTGGTACTATGAAGCATGGTGGGAGTATGTCATGGACCCCAACTGCAGCGTTATATGGAGGGGACACTGTATTAGGAGGGAAAATTATGTTTACATTACATTCTGGATTTGCAAAGTTAGAGCAAATTGGATTGGTATTAATATTTCAATTTATAATAATATACAGTATCCCCTCGATATAACGCTGAATTTGGGGTCCATGACATACCCCCAGCCTTATACTACCAGCCTTATAGGATAGTACAAGTAAATAACAAAAATAAAAATGGGATCCACATCTGACACAGCCTTGTACCCGAATCCGCTCTGTATCGAACCGCCTTACATCGAGGGGTCACTGTACTCCTTTTTTTTCAAAATAGGCCAAATAAAGTATATCAAACCATATGTGTTTTTATGTATGAAATTAATAAGTGAAAATTGGTATAATAAGTAATTTTTGTGAAAATTAATTAGAAAATAATTCACGGAACCAGGGTGCCATTCCGCATACTAATTGTAGCGCCACGAGAGTCATGAGAGTCATGAGTTCATATAGGAGTTACAACTCCTGTCCTCAGAAGAAAGTGTAGCGCTACCATGATTCTGTGGAACCGGAATCAAGATATTAACTGATGGAAATAATTGTGTGAGAGGGGCAGGTGGTAGCACGTTGTTAGAACATTTGGACTTCTGAGTCGAAGGTTCCCAGTTCAAATCCCGCACCAGATAAATCCATGAAGTTACATTTCTGAAGCGATATTGATAGGATGCACTGTCTGTAGACTGGCAATACAGATATCATCCTTGGTCTGTCAGTACGCAGGTTTACTGCAACATGCAGCGCTACGGATGTTGCGGGTTTCCTCCTGCCATAAACTGACAAGTCGTGAAATATTCTAGAAAGTGACTATAATCTATAATCCCCATTACAAAAAAATAATAATAACAATTGTGTGAAAACGGAGGGTAAGGGGTGGTGACAAATATCTTTAATACAATAAATCTCACCCATGAGGCCCTAAAACTACCACAGCCAATGTAAAAGGTCGCAGATTTTCATACCATGTTTACACGTTGCAACATCGTCCAACAAGTAGCTTAACTTGGGCGGAAAAACTCATCAGACCATATTAAACATGCATGTCCATATATTGCATCTGAGTTTTAATTAACAGCCCTATCTATCTTTGATTTCTCACATCATTCTCACCGTCGTATTTAAATATGCATGGGAGTCGTTGATTGCGACCACGTCGCTAGGCAATGTCACCCAATGGTAACGGTACGCGATAGATTACAGTGAGAGCCAAGTCTCTCTATCACACTAGAACAGAACCGCAGGAATTTCATGATGGATTATGATAACGATGTCCTCTCTAGTGGAACATTTCAGGTATCTGTCACTTGTTTTGTTTTTTCTATGGCATGAATCATGGTGATAAATTAGAAAAATATGTAAAGATAGGATTGTTTTTCTGAATAATTCATACATTGTTGAATATATATAACATTAAGTTGGCTACCGTTCGCATCGTTATTATGACGAAAGACATTGGTATGATTTTCAGCACATTGTAGCTTATTTCAGAGTCAGTATATGTTTTTTCTTGAATTTTGCACGATGTTAATGCAATATTTGAAAGTTTGATTGTATTACGATTGAAATGTTCACAATAACAAAGTATGACTGACACATATACTGTAGATGTTAATCTTCACCGTTCAATTTGGTATATTTTTCCTAGTAGTTAATTGTATTAAGCGTGTCATTACAATGTTATTTGCTACGGTTTACCAGTTGGTGGTTGTCATATTATTTGTTTCTTTATTAATATATATTCTGCATGTTTTGTTTTTCAGAAGAAAAGAGTCAAGGGCGAGATGCCACAAATGTGGTTGAAGTTGAAACCAGAGGTAGGATATCCTTTAATATCATTCCTTTGTAATTGTAGGTTTATGCTTACTGATTATGGATTCAATATAATTCAATGTCATTTTAAAAATTAATTTTCCAATATTAGTATTGTATAGTCGACCCCTGTTTATCTTGACGGTTGAGTTCCCGGTAAAATTGTGCGGAAATTTTAATTTTTGGATATCCGTGTCATTTTACATAGGACTGATATATGGCTCCCAGTAAAAAATGCGTGGATAGTAAGGGAACTAGATATCCAAAGTCTGGATAAATGGGTGTTGACTGTAGTGTGTATATGTTCATTATTACGAACTGTTCTCAAATTAACGTACGCTATGTCATCTGTGACAAATTGCACTGTAATTATAATGGAGTACAATCCTGTGTTTGTTATTCAAGCAAGACGGTCTGATAGCAATGAATTTGATCTCAATTTTATCAACTAAATAGTAACAATAACCACTAAGACATGGGACTTGTTGAATATTTAATTTTTGTTGTGTACGTCCATGACTGTATCTCTCTTGGCAGCCATTTTGAAAAAACTACTTTTTTTACAGTTATAAAAACAAATTTCAATTTCCAATCTGTTTTGATATTTCTTTTTTAATTGGTTGTGGATTACATGTACTTGTAAATATAATCAAATTGTGGATTAGAATATGTTAAAGTATAACATTCCTTTTCAATGTCATTTCCTGATTCTACCCAGTATTCACCCCTGATCACTTCATAATGTCACTTTGACCTTCTGCCTTTCATGTTTCTATATTCTCTGTATTGGTCGGTTCACAAACTGCATCTGTGTTATATGAGTGTTGTACAGTTTTCTATTCAAGTCTTGTATTGTTCTATCGATGCATGATCATCTCCAAGATATTCACCAAAATTGGACATCCTTTTCATGCTTGTATTGGAGGAATTGTGTTTCTATTTCCTGTTCACCTCCACTGATATGATTCACCAACAGGAGTGTTCTCTATTCACGACACCTTCTTGACACTTTAAAGATACCTTCATGACAATTTCTGATTTGATTGCAAAATTAATTGGCATTGATTCAAAAACTGCCAATTTCAGCTTGCATCAGTCCTCACAATGTCTGTAGGTTTGTCACATTTATCTTCGTAGCCAGGTCGAGTCACATTGTCTTGAACAATGTTGTCCACCGTTGCATTTATTTACAAATCATGAATGAAATCCACAAGTAACTGTCAAAGTACCACCAATATTTGTCTGCATGAACTTCACCAATATGACAATTTTTTGGTTCATGACAGCACCACAGATTTAATCGTTTTTGTGCTTGAAACAATATGCCTGCAAAAGAAATATTTGCTGTAATTTTTACTCATTACCTCACCACAAGTTTCATTATTTTGCTTCAACAGAAGAAATATGTACAGTCTTATTCACTCATGACTTCACCACAACACAAGTTTTGCATGAGCTTTGGGACAGCATGAAATACAACTCACTTTCAAGTACACCCTGCATGCAAGGTCAAGGTCACAGCATGTCACGCTGGCAATGTCACTGACCTCAACATGTAGAATATGTTCCAGTCTAAAAGTCATATGTTTGTTCCTCCTCCTCTTCCAACTAGGACCTCCTCTGAACCCGAACAAGAAGGTCTGTCTGGTGAGCTACGCCAACATCACCGTGTACCAGCGCATCAAACAAGACCAGGCTAACATCAAGAAAGCTAATCAGTTCAAATCGCTGGCCAGAGCCTCCAGCACAATCAAGAAATTCGGGAGTCGCATTTCGGGCAGCCTCTCTCAAAAGTCGTCTGAGCTGCCGCCAAAGCCAGATCTGAGAGGGAAGTTGAAGAGGCAGGTTTCGAAACTTCAGGATGTGGGAAGGCTGGCCTTCAGAGGAAGACCCGTCGCGGATGCGAAGCAGAGGAGGTTGAGTCTGAAGACGCTCGCGTTCGTGATTCAGACTTTTATCGCGAGCAGGTATCGAAACTCGTCGTCGAGCGGGCGTGGGTATCCTGATCGGAGGATGTCGGGCAACCGCGGGAGAGGGGATGATTCCGGATACGACGGAGCGAGAGACTGGGAGGACGGGAGGGAGAGAGGGAGGGGGAGGGTTCGGGACGACCACTACAGACAGGGAAGTTACGACCGTTCGCCTCAGAGGTACGAGGACTTCGGACGAGACTCGCGGAGTTCCAGGTCTCGGCATCAGGAAGGGTACCGACAGCAGGGCAGTTTTGACCGCTCTCCCATGAGAGGAGACAGAAAACGACAGCCCAGCTTTGACCGGTCCTCTCGTGACCGACAGAGCAGCTTTGACCGGTCGCCATCGCGGATCGACGAAAGGAGGTCGGCGTACGACACGGAATACGACCAGGACGACTCGCGACAGACATTTGACCGGTCGCCTCACCGATCAGAGTACGACGACGACCCGAGGAGAAACAGGCGGTCACCTCTGCCACCGGATTTCGATAGTCACAGGAGGTCACACGACAGGTCACCGGGTCGAGCCGACAAACACGACTGGTACCGGAAGGATCAGTTCCGGCGATCTTCGGACTACGAGTCTGACGACTACATGCAGCCTCCTGCGAACAGTCGTGAATATGACTGGCACATGTATGGCGCGCACCGACGGCAGCCTAGAGACCGTGGACAACTGCATAGGAATAATTCCGATCCAAGACCCGACACGAGGAAGCTGACAGTACCAGTGTACTGCGGCGATGAAGACTCCGACGATTTCGGCGACGAGGAAGCAGAACAGATATACCAGGTCAACCGGTACAAGATGCAACGAAAGTCCGCCAGCGAAGACAAGCGACAGAAGGAGGTCCAATTCATCTTCGGACCGAGTGACCAGCCACTGGACACAGAGAGTGCCGACACTCTGACTCCCACTCCAAGAGTGTTCAATCGAGAACTGTTCTCACCCAGGCCCGATCAGCCGAGACGAACGAGCGAGATGCAACACCCCTCCAACGCTAATCTCAAGTCCATTTTGAAGCACAGCGATTATTTCCAAGACCCTTCTGACAATATCGAGCTCCATGATGACAACAACAGGCCGATAACGCCACCTGGGGAATACGGGGGAATGCTGCACCGGTATCTCGAGATATTTGAGAATTCGCCTCATAGAGAGGAGTCTGATTCGTACTCGGATGAAGGTATTCAATTTTCCATAATTCTTTTCACTCAACATTCACACTTTGTTGATCTGTTCACCTGAGGTTCATGCCTCATAGACAGGATTCAGATTCATTCTTTCCGTTCAGACACAACATCTTTTCATTCCAACCAAATGAATTATGTATTGTTACTATTCAGTACTAATATATGGTGGTATGAGGTAGTTCTATCATGGATCGTTTCCCTTTGGATGAACTTCATCACTTTCTCTTACATCTTGGTCATGTCATTTCCAAAGTTTTCATTCCTTTCATCGAGTCATTTACTTTGAAGTATGATTATGGAATTTTCTCAATGCCAGGCAGTATAAAGAGGAAACAAATTCAATTCAATGTTCATGTACACAAGTTATGTTGGATTTGTTTAAGCAATTAAATAAATGTTAAAAGATTTTAGGTAATTTTTAATTATCTTACAAAATATATCAATACTTGGATCTGTCTATAAATGTACACATTTACTTAGCACAAATATGTTTTACAATGATATCCATAAAATTATATCTAACTTACGAGGTGATAAACTGGGTCATAAAGTTAGGAACTCCTAAATATACAATACCATTGTGAAACGGGGGGTCTAAATAACTTTTCGAATACACTTTTGACAAATGGGGTATACAAGGATGAACATGATTATTTTTAACTTTTAAAAACCATTTTGCCACTTTGTTTGCAGATGATTTTGTTGGTAAGTTGGGAAATAATGAACTGACTCCATGTCTCTTGAAAATTGTGTTAATCTTGTCCGCATTTCACTATGGTGTCGTAACTAGTTAGGAGCTCCTAAAGGCAATGGTCCATGTGAGCATAAATGTCGACATTTTTGTGCGTGTGATTGCCGATAAGACTGTCAATAGGTATTCCACACAGAGCTATTTGAAAGATTCTGAAACAGTTACTCGCAAATTCACTATCCGCGTGAAATTCACTATCGTACAGTGAACTAACACAAGAAAAGTTGCATGTGGAGCACCGCCACCACTCCTAAAAGTTACCACCTCGCGACAACCATTTCACGATGACGTCACAAGTCTACCACATAAATCGACATTTAACTTACGACGTGATAAATTGGGTCATAAAGTTAGGAGCTCATAAAGTTAAGACACCATCGTGAAACAGACACCTGGACTTAATTAATTCGTATTTAGTCATTTTCATAATACATGTATATTGTGAACTTGGATCATTGTCTATTACAAATAGTATTGCACAAATCTCATTCAAATTTCAGCACTATTCATTTCTATAAATAGAAAGTCATCTTGGTGTTAGACTATATTAATTTTAGTTTTTTTTTAGATTGAGTCTCAGTTAAAGTATTTAATTAATTTAAACCATTTCATTATTAATGATGAGATCAGGTTATTTTGAACGAGAACATAAATGTTGATAACAAGTAACAAACTATTAATTCCTGTCACTTTAATTCTTTAACCTGTTAACCTGGGTCTGTATTCTCGAAACTTTGTAATTCCTAAGAAGTTTGTAAGTACTAAGAATTTGACAAACCAGTTTTCTTCTAATGTTATTTTGTGAAGAGATCTTTTCTCATTAAGAGGTTCGCAAGTTAAGCAGTTTCCAGAATACAGCCCCTACTCCCTGATGAATTAAGAACAATATCTTGGGCTTCTCCAGTTGCCTTCAGCAGGAGGACGGTTAATAATAACTGAAGTTGTAGCGTTAATATTTGTGGCTTGCTGTAAAAAGGTATTAGTCATTATTGGTATTGTTACCATTGTTACAATGATCTAGTAAGACATGATATTACAGTAAATGGGAAATTAATCTGCTGGTTCCAATTGGTTCGCCCCTGGGGCCCAATTCTTGAAGCCCCTAGGTCCAACTGTCATGCGCCTGTGTCCATAACCCGAACTCCCAGTGCTTGAATCCTCTCGGTCCAATACATAAGCAACCCCCACCTCCCCCCAAGTTCAAGGCCAGGCGCCAAGCTCCAATTGCTTGCTTGGCTTTCTCCTACAATATTCCTCTGATCCCCACTTTCTATGCATGGAGAAATCATCCACAAACTTGGCATAATGTAGGGTAACAACATTCCAAGTTCGATTTTAGTAGATGAGCTACCCTTCATTAAATCCATGCTAGCTATTTGCATTGCATTCCCAATGTAACGAAATACATCTAATGTTTTGAAAAAATGCTTTTCATTTTGATTTGTAATTTTATATTAATTAATTAAAAGGAGATCTTGAACAGAATGTAATGAGCGATTGCTCGAAATGATTTATTTTGACGTGGGAACTTGACTTTGGTTTAATAATGTTAATTAATACAGTGTGTAACATGTTGATGTTTGCTAAATAATATTAATTAAAGTGTTTTGAATTAAATTTTAATTGTGGGCCTATTGCCGTTCATACTACATGTACTTTGAATTCTGATATACTAATAACCAATAACTGCTAGTGCTAACGATCCATTGTATATCTTGTGTGAACGGGAAATCCTCGAACCATGTGAACTGATCTTACCGGGTATCTAAAAACCTATTTTCCCTCTCAAAATTTCAGAGATGTGACATATGCAAATCCCTTGGACCTGAATTATTGCAATTAATTTGAATTTTATAACTATTATCCCTCTTAAAAGATGTGTGCTTGAATCCATACTGCTAGTATAGCCTATTCCTGTATTGTGACATTTTAATGTTTATTGTATTGAGGCAAAGTAGGAAAACAATACAGTTTTAACAATCGGATAAATATTTAATATATTATGCAAATATCATTATAGTAAATGTACTGTATAATATGACTGGAATCAGTAGCTCAATAACACAAAAGAAAATGCAATAATAAAAATACAGAAACAAAATCATGGATCATAAAATAGAGGTTTTATGGGATAAATTACGATGAGAATATTGTGTGTGTTTTGAATTTAATTTTAATTTGATTTAACTACTTATATCATCGTTTGATTATAAGACTAGAATTGGCATGACCATTTTCAAATGTTGATAATTTCAGATCAAGGGGTTATGACTGATGACAACTTCGAGAAATCGACCCAGACTCCGAGCGGTCAAGGCCGACCGAGCCGTCACCGCGACAATGAGGACTTCGTACCTCCCAGCCTGTCCAACAGACAAACTGTGGAAAGCGAGACGGAATCCGAGAGCGAATCCGACTCCGAATGTGGAGACGATGCAGACTTTCCTGGAAACAACGCCGTCATTCTGGACGCGACCAAAAACCAGGCCACGGACAGCGGGAGGAGGAGGAAGCGGACGCCGCGACGTCCTCGCGACGACGACCTCCGAGAGTCGCCACGGAAACGGTACTCTCCGAAGGACGGGAGGTACCTGGACTCGGAAGACGACGTGTCCGTGACTCAGCCGGACAGTGGGCGGGAACGGAAGCACCGACACACCATGGCGATCGTGGAGGTACAGCAGGAACGGGAACTGGACGTCGACCATGACCTCGTAGTCTCGCAGGGAACGCAGGAACGCAAGCTGGCCGTTCCCGGGAACAGAGACGGCGTGGGAATGAAACAGATCGAGGAGGGAGAGGTACGATGATATTTATAAGTTTTTGTAATGATACACGATGGATGCTCCAAAATGGTCTACAAGTGGCTCTGAACCCCCGATTTAATCAAATAAATAAAATAAAAAATGTAATTACTTTGGTCCATGGTTTCCAGTTCATTGTTGGCGACGGTGATGGAATACTACCAGCGCCGTCTATCATGGTGGAGTCACGTGGCAAGAATGGGGTCAAGGTCGAGTGGGAGCTTCCTAAATCGGTGGACCCTCAGTACAAACTGCTGTTGTACGTCGTCAACATCGTCGGCACGAAGTTCAGCAGCGAAATCAACAGTGACATCAGGTGAGATAAATAATTATCAAAAATATGCATTTCTAGTGATTGATTGATTGAGGGGTCCCATTAAAGGTTTTACACCCCGTTTTGCGCTAAGCACATTATTGTTAATTATTATTATTATTATTATTATTCCTATTATTCCTATTATTATTATTATTATTAACATGTTTTAGTTTTGAGTGTAACCTGGTGGAGAAGGGGAAGGCTGCGCGAGGAGTACAACACTGCTGGAACGTGTCCGACAAACAGAAGTGTACTGTGAAGGGCCTTGTCCCTGGCCTCACATACAGGTGAGTTGTCTCCCCTGTTTCATGCTCAGCATTTTATAGTACAATACATATATTATTAAATGCACATATTCGGTGATGCAGGATGGTGTAAGGTATTTTGTTATCAAAATCTTCTCTTTTTTTTTATTAATATTATTTTTATATTAATTCTTTTTATTAATATTATTTTATATTATTTTTTTTTCTTGGTAATAAACTGATAGATATTTTTTTTATCAATTACATTTCCACAGAATGTATGTGATAGCCAACTACTCAATGGTGAACACACAGCAATCATGTGAGATTCAAACCACGTCCTCTGTCCTCTACTACACCACCATGGGACCACCCAAACCCCCAAAGGTCAAGGTCATAAGTGTGGATCTTTATCAGGTATGGATGAAGCATCAAATGTCTGTAATCTGATTGGTCAACTTTGTTGTCAATCATTCTCCTTTAGTGCATTGCATCAATGTTGTAGATCTCTATATATATATATTTGCGTTGAACATTTTGAGACATGTATGTTTAGCTTTTAACTGATATAATATGCTAACTATCAAAACAATTTAAAAGATGATACGTACTTTTAGCATTTAACTGATATATGCTACCTATCAAAAGATGTTAAAACATGGTACTTGTTGTTCCGCTGCTTAGCGTTCAGCATTATAGGTACATGTAAAGCAAGGACTGGCCAGCTCGGAGTCGGTATACTATGTCTGAGTAGGGTATCATTCTATCTGCAGCATGATATTCCAAGTGAACTAGCACTATGAAAACTGATGGAAATCTATATGCACACAAGCCATGATACGAATGAAAGAATCTTGAAAGTGGCTTTAAACTTAAAATCAACGATTAACAATTCTGCGTTTCCCTATAGGCCATCATGGAGTGGGACCCGCCCACTGTACACCCAGACCTCAGACTGAAGGGCTACCAGATCTATGTGGACAACAAGCCACTCGGCGGACTACGGCCCAAAGACGTCCGACAGATGGTCATCAACAACATGGTGCCAGGTACGTCATCTATACTCAGCAAAATTAATTAAGGGATAGTAACCTTTTGGGGCAACAAAGAATTTCCAGGCATCCAGAGACTTTAGGTACTTTTCAATAACTTGCAATAGATCAAGAATGGTGCCAGATTCCTCTAGCCAAAATTTGGATAAAGCTTCCCCACAAAATATGTGCAGGCCCTTAATTTATTTTGTTGAGTATATACAGATGATGTCCCAGATAGTGCTTTTCATTTGAATCAAAAGAAACCATGTAACTCAAGTATCAGTTTTAATCCCGTCATTTAATAATATTTTGTGTTGATGTATGAACTATCAAGTCCAATACTCATTGCTGAAGACCATGTGATAGTGGATCTTCAAAAGTTTATCACTGATGAATTAATCCAA